>AYEL01050965.1:0-16315 GCA_000484575.1 Olivierus martensii | reverse complement strand
ATAATATATAATAATATATTATATAGGGATTTATTAAGATAATAGTATATTTATGCTAAATTTCATTATTTGTTAATTGTGATCGAATTTTAATGAAATATTACATGAAATGAAGATTATGGAATTTATGTTTCTTTTATTTTAGGAACTGTACAGGTACTTGCAGAAGAGAATATTATTTTCCAGGTGGAAGAAGCGAAATGATTATACAATGTAGAACGGATGTAGGAATATGGTATCCTCGATCGGAATTTCTTCCATGTGAAGAATATGGTTTGTAAAAATAATTTATGAATTTTACCGTTTTTGATTAAAATAACAAATTAATTTATTATTTTATGTTTGTTTTTAAATACTTCGGGCTTTTTAAACTTATTTTATCAAAATTTTCGGATAATTTAAATATTCCAATAAGGTAGCTGTGGGGCAAACGGACATCATTTAAGGAAATTAGCAATATTTAAGATATTAAAAGTGGCAACTACATATTAGAAGTATATTGTATACAGTATATATGTGCTTATTTTTCGCCAAACGAATCCATTGAAATGTTAAAGGAATTTCTAATTAAAAACTTTATCAGGCAAGAACAGATTTTCATTTAAATTCGCCATGAAGTAAAATTTATGTTTTAGTAAATAAGGATTTTATATTTAATTGTAGTTTCAAAAATGTTATGCTTGGTAGCTTGGTAACTTAAAAGCCTTTCCCATCGTTAGCCATGTTCACTAATGTGTTGCTGCCATTTATTTTTTAGTTTTGTAACTTTAAAGCTCAAAACTGATGGTGGGACAAACGGACACATCTCTGTGGGAGCAAAAGGACATGTGTGTTTTTTTGCTATTTATAGCTTAAAATATATATTTTATCAAATGTTATTATTAAGAGGCTTATATTTATATTAATAGATTGCATTCAATATATTCAATCAATTGTATGGATATTCAATCAATTGATTGTATGGATATACTTGTATGGCGTATTATTTATTAGCGTTCTCTATATTAATTACACTTTTATAGATATGATTCGAAATGGTGAAAGTAATTCAAATCGATGATAATTAGTTGGAAGAAAACGTGATATTTGTTTTGAAAGCTTTTAAAATTGACGGAATACTATTAATTACAGCAGCTAAAACATATATTATTCTAAATAACACATTAAGGAGGCGGGTTGGTCCAATGTAGAGATTCCCAAATTCGATTAACAAAACATAGACTTTTAAGATAGAGGAAATTGAAGTTAACAAAGTTGATGCCACCAGTGGGAAAGACATCCAAGTAGCATTAATTTCTTTTGTAACCTTATTTAAACTTCAATAAAGAAAACATTTGCCAGGCATACAAGATAGTATAAATTGTATGCAATAACTCTCTTACACTGGAGTGTCCGTTTGTCCCACAGTTACCTTATATATTCTTTTATTAATGATAATGGAAAACTGATATTCTAAATTATTTTTATCATTTATTTTTTACAATATAGAGGTAATTTTAACAATTTGATGGCTTTTTATAATAATAATAATAAATCAAACGTAAATAAAGACTAACATATATAGTTATTTATATAATCACTGTATTTCAGTATTTTATAAGTAGTAATGCAAAACATGATGTTATAAATAGTTACTTATTTTATCAAAAATTGAGACAAATTAATTTTAATTTAACTGAAATAATTTTACTATGGTTAGAGATTTGAATAACTTAATAATTTATGTATTTGATTAAATCTTATTAATTATTCCTTACTAGAAATATCAAAAGATTAAATTTCTGTGAAAAATGACAAAAAAATATTAATATTCAAAAATGGTTAGTTAGAAATAAATAACTTTAAAAGTTATTTATTTCTAACGCTGTTAAAAGTTTATTTATTTCTCCTCTGTTTAAAACAGCGGAGAAAATTTTATTTAAATATATTTTATAAAGAAAAATATTGATAAGCTTACTGAATATAATATAGAAAAATCATTTGGTTGCAAGAACATTAACTATGATGATATCATAGTTAATGTTATTATTATGTATTAGGAATTCATTATGATTGTGCGGAATTTTTGGATAATTTCTTTTCTTTTCCGATTAGTTGATTAGTTTACAATAAATATATACTGCTGAATAGTTTATAATAAATTCATGTATTGTATTACACAAATATAAAAATTGTTTATTGTAAAATCAACTATAATTTTTAATTATATATTATATTATTATACCACTATGATTTCTGTACTTTAGGCAACGCAAAATTTTCTGTTGTAAAATTTAAAATAATAACTTATTAGTATTATTTTGATATTTATTAGCGGAATATCTCCTTATTTTGTTTTTTATCTAGACTTATATTTTTAGCCAAGTTCATAAAAATGTAAACAAAATTCTGATATTTATTATTATTAGCAAATAAAATTGATAATGTACATACAATTTTTATTCGCTTTCAATTTACAACAATAAAGACAAGAAAAAATATTTTTTTAAATATATAATAAACCATATTATTATACAGTAATCCATATCCTACTATCTTCAAATTACAATAATATAGCCAGTTATTCCTACATAACTGGCTGTATTATTGCAATATGATAAAGCTTCCCTCAAATTCATATTTTATCATAATTTTAACAAAAATAATTATTTATTATATATAGATAGTGAAAGACACATTGAAACAACGTTACAGCAATCAAAGCAGGAAGATGTAAACAGTCAATTAGCAGGTGATAATTTTAAACTTAATTTTCATTCTGTTAACGACTATCTAATCGAAATATTGTAATTAGATTTCATATTGTGTTTCGAAAAATAAATATCTATTAATATTTTTTCGTATTCAACAGTCTTGTTTTTTACCTTTCCAAAGGGAATATTTTGTTAAAAGTCTCGTTTATAATTTCATTTAACATCAAAGCAGAAAAAAAAAACAATCTAAAATCTTTATATTTTATAATGGTATATAAACATACTAATTTTGAAACAAATTGCAATATAGAATTGATAATTAATAAAATTCAATTATAAAGATAATATTAATAACTTTATATTTTCAATATTTTAGTGACTTTAAGAACATGCATAAAACGAGCTGCACCAATATCAGGTTATATTTATTGTGGATATGATGCATTGGGAATGTGAGTTTCTTTTAATGAATTTATTTTTAATTTGAAGTATAAAAATATCTAATATTTATTTTTATACTTAAGTAACAATACGATTTCAATGACTCGAATTTTTTTATTTTGATATCTTTCCCATAGGAACTGTACTGGACGATGTAAATTGGGTTATTATTTTCCGGATGGTAAAAGAGAGATAGTTCTTCAATGTCAAACAGAGAGTGGAAGATGGTACCCTCGAGAGGACTTTCCTACATGCTCACACAATGGTTTGTATTCTTGTATTTAAATAAATAAAGCCATTAAAATAAATCTTTAATAAATTTCATTCTGAATTCTTCTATTTTTCATTTCTTATAATTTATTTACTATAACTAATAATTGAAATTTAATTTTTTTATAATCATTTATAGAATTGTTTTTGGAATTAAGAATAGTATTCAATTATTAGTAACAGTATATAACAGAATTTTTTTTATAATAATAATAATAATAATAAATGATTTAAATTAATTTTTATGTTAAATTTTGCTAATAAAACTTATATATTTAAAAATCTGTATGCATAAAAGAATTCACGAAGAAAATTATACATTATATACCTATATTGAATTTTCCCTTTATCATAAAATTGACTTTAGAAATCGCCACAGTCGGCCAAATGGCCGCGTATAAAGCTTTGGCTTACCACCCTGGAGGATCCGGGTCCCACACCTCCAGTTTTTCAGGAGGGGTCCGGGCCCGGCCCGTTGAACCCCATCCTTCCCATCCAGTCGACCCCATCATGGATGTTGGCCAGCCTGTGATGGGATAACAGAATTTTTTATAATAATTATAATAATAATAAATGATTTAAATTAATTTTTATTATGTTAAATTTTGCTAATAAAACTTATATATTTAAAAATCTGTATGCATAAAAGAATTCACGAAGAAAATTATATATTATATACCTATATTGAATTTTCCCTTTATCATTAAATTGACTTTAGAAATCGCCACAGTCGGCCAAATGGCCGCGTAGTAAAGCTTTGGCTTACCACCCTGGAGGATCCGGGTCCCCCCACCTCCAGTTTTTCAGGAGGGGTTCGGGCCCGGCCCGTTGAACCCCATCCTTCCCATCCAGTCGACCCCATCATGGATGTTGGCCAGCCTGTGATGGGTTTTATAAGTGGCCGTCGCCAGATACAGAATATCCCATGAGGATATGGCGGCTTAATATAACTAACCTAACCTAGAAATCGCCACATCTTTAGATATAATAAGATTTATTCCCATTTTTTTATTTCTCTCTCACCAAAAATTTGTAGATAGTTTTTATATAAGTTATGTGATATTACACCAATTCGAGTTACTGACAAATTACCCGAATTGATTTCAAGCGTTATTTTAAAGAGCTTAATTGTAAACGAAAGTAAATTTAATGATGAGCTACAAGTTCCATTTTTTACATATTAATAACAGTATTGTGAGTAGCTCAAAATCTAATATTAATTTGCTTTTGGGATTCTGAAGGAATAATGCTGAATTATTCCTTCAGAATCCTTCAATAATTCAATGTAACTAACAAGTAAGTATATATTATTGTGAGATATTTACTCGTTACTTAATCCCGCTATAAAGTTAAAATATCGAGATAAACTATGAAATAGCGTAATTATTTAGCACATATCCGAAAATTATCTCCAGAAATTTTGAATCCAAAGATTTTATAAAGGATGAATGAAAAGATGGAAGGCTATTTATCGTCTATTAAATTTTTATTTTTTAAAATTGCTTATCAAAAATTCTGAAATTAAACTACTCTGTTATGTTAAATTACTTGAAAATACCAGTCCAAGCTATTAATAATAATATAATGTGTTGTCAATTTATGTTATGAAAAATCGATTTTGTATAATCTGGAATAATATTTTTTTTAATCAGTCTAATGATTCCAGGAAATATAATTAATAAATACAAAGATAAAAATGTTATAATTTTATTTTCATATGTGAATGATTTATCGGAGGTGCCAGTTTTATTGAGATTAATAAGTTTATTGTTTAAGTTTTTGCGATTCTAAATTAAACATTGTTATGCAATTTTGTTATTTGCTAACTTATTTATGTTTATCTAGTTAATATAATTGCACTATTTTAAAATTATTTCAATATTTAACAGAAATCATTTTATTTCTTAAATAAAGAAATGCAAAATATTTTTTTTTTTCAGTGGGAACATTAAGCGGCAATATAAATGAAGATAAAGAAGGTAAATTTTATATTTTCTTGTTACTATGTGGCATAATACAGTTTATAGTAAAACTAATAAAATTCAATTTATTTAATTTCTACCTTAATTGTTATATGCTGATAATTTGAAATTATCGAAATAATTTAATTTCATAATCTAATATAATAAATAAGGATTCAAGAAAAATTAATTTCATTATTTATTAATAAATATACAGTAAGTTATTTCTTAAAACGTTAGTGATCGACCGAATTTTGTTTGTATACTATCATATAACAAATGATAAATAATTAAAAAACATGTTTAAATAAAAAATTAAGAATAAAAATAACAAGATTAAAATAAATTTTATTATTTTTAAGTTTATATATAAATAAACAGCATGAAAATATTAATAATTTTATTAATTTAATTTCAACTTAAAAGAAAACTAAAATAAGCCAATATAATTATTCTTATTGCATAAAATTAATGTTTTAAATTATTACATTTTAATATAATTTATATTATTAATCATTAAAACTTGATGATTAGGCAAATAATAAATACGAGGATTTAAAAAATAAACAATGATGTCAACCAAAGAAACTGTAACAAATACAATATCTTAATTTTTTAATATTATATTTGGCTTACTTTTTATATATTAGATGTTTTTATTGAATTTTCATACAGCTTATCTTTCATGATATTTTTATTGTATTTAAAAGATATTCTCAAAGCTTACTATATACAGTACTTCTTTGCTACAGGTGATGATGATCAAATAAATTTAATGATAAATTATATGAATTATTGCCATAATTCAATAAATTTAATGATAAATTATAAAATTGTTTTGCAATTAATTAAAGCTATAAAAATGTTTAATACAGTATTTATATATAATGTATGTAAAAAAATTAATGTTATTCGTTATATATTTATGTACTGTACTTATAATTTTGCTATTGAAATTTTTATATATATTTTAGATGAAGATAAAAAATGTCCCATTCCACTTTCGCCATTACATGGATATATCAGTTGTTCTGACAGTTTGAATGATAGGTAAATAACATTAAATTTAATTATACAGTTTTAGCAAATAAAAATGAGAATTAGTCACATAATTTTTTTCCTATATCTTTTTCAGGATATGCGTGGGAAGATGTGATTTAGGATATCGTTTTCCTAATGGCGGATTTGAAATGACATTAAAATGTTCTAAGGACGGAGTCGTATGGTATCCTTCTCAAAGATTTCCCGATTGCATACCAGAAGGTATAAGTTATGAGAACAATTTAAGAAGTAAAAATATATTCTTAATTTAGTTCTTAATAGCTAGTTATACTGCAAATTGTCTTTATCCTTGAATCATTCATTTTTATTGATATGCTAAACAAGTGAACCTGGTCAGAGTTTTCAATAAATATAAATATGGTGGCTCTGTTATTAAATTGCATAGAATATAAGTAATCATTCTTGTTCGTTTTTTGTTTTCGGAAGAAATACTGTATCATCAGTTAAAATTTATCATAGAATGGTGCACAATACAATGATAAATATTTGAATCTTCAAAATGAAAATTTGGTAAATCACTAAAAAATTCGTGTAATTATGGTTGATTTTGATCGTTCTGACGCTCATCTTTTCAATAATAGGAGATAATATTTGAATCATTAACAGTTTCAGTTACATCCAAATCTATATTCCAAATCTATATTTTCTCCCTGACCTGGATTTAACCAATCAATTAAATAAACAGGATAATTTTCAACTAAGCTATTTTCGTTATTTTCGGTTCATGATAACAAATGCATTAAAATGGAAGAAATTGTATTGAAAATAAGCATTAGTATTTATTCAAACCAATAAAGTTCTGCATATTCAATAATGCCGATTTGCTATAATACAATAAAATGTGCAGCAGATGGGTTGAAGTATGTGGCCAAAAGATATATAAAAGGCAACAGAAATTGATCTATGAGAAAAATTTCAGACTACGAATTGAAGGAAAGGTATTTTTGAAGCGCATAATAATTGCAAATAAAATTTGGACTCGTTATTTTGAACCACTGTAAAAGACAGTCACTAGACTTTTCGTTTTATAGAAAGTACAGTAATACCCCGCTTAACGCTGTTTCAATATAATGCGGGTTTTTCGAATTCTATATTTTTTATTGATTCACTTTGATGCGGTTTTTCAAACCGTTATGCTCACATAAATCCGAAATCGCACGAATTTGTCGCTTTAATACCCCTATGCCTTCTCATAGTGCGTTTGATATCAATGTAGTGTAGTATATACGAAAGTTTGCTGCTGTCACAGTTCATATTTATGATCGGTCATCAAGAGCAAAAGGAACTTGCAACGGATTTTACCACTATTACGGAAATTATGGATCAGTTTATACAAAATGATCCAAATGTTGATAGAAGTTCAAAGGCAAGACGAAGTGTCATGGATGGAATGTCTCGGTATCAACAATTGCTTACTGAAGGAAAGAGGAAAAGGGAAACGACGTTAGATGACTTTATAACAAAAAACAAAAAGTGTCAAATGAGGAAGAACCCTCAACATCCAAACAAATTATTTACTCGAATATTTTTTATTTTCATGAATGATTTATGAATACAAATCGATATTAGCAATAAAAAATGTCTATAATTAATGTAATACAATAGTAATAATACATGTTACAAAATAAAATAAAAAAATGGTAGGCCTACATTAATTTTTTATTCACTGTTCTGTTTCACCTATTTCATTATTTACGTGTTACGATGACCTTGTTTATCGCTGTTTCGTTTAGCGCTTGATTTCTTTGGAACTCCGCGTTAAACACGGTCTTACTGTAGTATAAAAATGAAAAATTCAATGATAATATTGATTTGTTTTAGGGATTCTGAAGAAATAATATCGAATTACTTCTTCAGAGTCCTTTAATAATTCAATATGAATATATACATTATTGTGATGTATTAACATGTCGACTAAATCTTGTGATAAGAGACAAACTACGAGATAGCGTAATTTTATTACCGACGATGTTTGGATAATGCTATTTAGAGATGACCCACACATCTTCAAATATTATCGAGAAACTAACAAAAATGAAATTTGAAATCTTGTATAATCCAGGTTTCTTATTATATGATTATTTTCTATCTAAATCATTGAAGGATGCACTAACCAGTAAGAGGATCGAAAATCGGAAGAAGGAAGTAGGGCAAAACATTTCAGAGCTAAATCTATTTTGGAATGAAAAAACTTTTGGATGGAGAATAATGGGATTCTATTGTATAATAGATATATTTTATTACAAAAATTATAAGAATTGTATCTTTACTTTTTGAATTTCTTTATATAATAGTTAATATTTATTCATTATAAATTAGAATATAAAGTATTTTAAATTTTATAATTTTAATTTTATTTTTATAGTTAAGGAAGACGAAACTTTGCCACAAACTAACATCGAGAATCCAAATTCACCAGAAAATTTTGAATACGGTTGTAATTATTTCATATCTAATTATTGAATATGTATAAAAATATTAAATAGCAAATATGTTTTTATTTTGCAATTTATCATAAAACTGTAAAATATTTTTAAGATCATTGAGAATGAATAGAACACTATTATTTTGCTAGGCTTATGAGATAAATTTTATATTTAATTTATTTAATATTTAGTAAAATATATTTTTTATTAATTTTTTCCATAATAGCTGACGACAAATGTACACATACACCCAATCCTCCTCTGACTGGATTTATTTCTTGCTTAAACTATACTCATTCGTTGTATGTTGATAATTCAAATTATAATACTTTTTTATGATTATATTAAACTTTATTTTCTTATTTGGATTATTCTTTCATCTTAAAATGATGTTTAATTACAGAAGATGTACTGGAACATGTATGCCTGGCTACACATATTCTACCGGAAAAACATCAATGACTCTTTCTTGTTCCTTAGCTTCTGGAAAATGGACTCCATTCGCAAGCTTTCCACCCTGTATATTAGAAGGTAAAGAAGTTTAAAATGTAATTTTCAATATGATAATTTTATATAAAATTAAGAAAAGCAAATCTTATTTTTGTCATTTTCATTTATCATCATCAAAACTTTATTTATTGTCTATATATTATATTGCAAAATTAAGTTTATTGCAGAAACTTATTAAAAATCAACTAAGAAATTGATTATATAGTTTATTTTAAATAAATTTTAAATTTATATTTGGCCAGTCTATCAAAAAGATTATAAGAAAGAATCAAATAGTGATTAATACTTAGTTTTGCACATTCAATATTTTTAATGTTCCATAATTTCAAAAGCGAATGAATTTTTTTTTAATAAAAAATCGAAGCCTAAAAGAAATTTCAATTATACTATATATGTAATCTATAGTTAAAAATTATTATTATAAAATTGTTAGTTATTCGTGTTTAATTTAATTTATTATCACACAGTTATTCTATATATATAATCATTTGGGCTTTGTATTCTTTTTGAAGATTATATATATATATAATCTTCAGAAAGTATACAGCTCATCCTACATAAAATATTTGAAAATGATTATCTCAAAACATTGCCTAATCTTTTCTAAGCAGATTACTTTTTCTCTTTTAATTCTCCTATTGTTGGAATTAAACTTATCCTGGACCACAGACAAAATATTCGAATGAAATTTTTCATTATTGTATGAGAAAATGGCATTGGAAGATAATTCCTATATTCATAAACTCTTGATCAAAATAGGAATGATATTTATTTCTAACAGTGTTTATTCATATTAATAATACAACAATTTATAAAGTTAAATATATAACTTAAGTTACATAATAGATATTTTAAAATGAATAATATATAATGAAATATAAGATTTTGAATTTATTTAATTTTTTAAAGGCATAAATAAATTTTGTTTCTTAAAAGTAATTTTTGATTTCATAGAATATAATCCTAATGTTGACACTGGTGGAGAAGAAACATTTAAACCTGAAGATAGAAATCCAAGTATTAATTTTCTTTAAATTAATCTGCTAGAATTATTTTTAATATATTATATAAACTTTTTATCTATAAAGTTTTAGTTAAGCTTTCGGAAAATAAATATTATATAAAATAATGTAAAGTTGAAATTATTTTAAGCAAATTTTTTAAAATATAATGTAACATTATAATTAATTTTTACCCAGCAGAATTTTTTGCTACAGCTTAATCTGTTTCCTTCCTCAACGAAAGGAAACAGATTAAGTTATTAACAATTTCAAGTTAATTAACGAGAAAACTTAATAAAAGAAATTCAGTCTTATTTTTCAAATATTATTATTTTGCTTCAATTCAAAAAGTGATTAAAGAAAAATTTTCGTGGGATCAAAACTAGCCAAAAATTAATGTTACGAACATCTGTTAGATGAATTTAGTTTAAATAACACTAGAAATATGTTGCATATCAACATGTTTCATAGATCAATTAATTGATTTATTGATCTTAATTAGTTCGATAAATCATTATGACTATTAAGATTTGATTGTCTAGAAATTTCAAAAAAATATGAAATCTATTAAATTGAAAGAGAATTAATAGACTTCATATCACCTTAGAAATTCTAGATAATCAAATTCGGATCATAATTAGGCCGATAATAATAATCCAATTCCGATCATTTTCAGTGTTTGATCTTTTAATGGATTCATACATGTTTTTGGAATCTTATAACACATGTTAATTTCATTCAGAACAGAAATTTACCCGAGAAATTGTCTCACTGCATCGAATATATTTTTCTCTTACTAATAATAAGAGAATGGTGATAATATCAATTCCATATCGATTATTATCATGATATATTTGAATTTGTTTAATGAGTTAAATAATATAAATGAATGTTATTTTGATTAGATAAAATTTATGCCTAGATATTTCCTGAATACTTATATATGTTAGGGTAAAAGTGATTATGCATAATCGCTGGTTATTAAGCATAATTACCAATTATCTTGGTTTGATAAATTTCACTAAATTTATCACTTTTACCAGTGATTTTACATAATTCCCAAATGAAGTTGGTAAATTTGATAAATATGCCAGAATTTCTCAGTTTTACCGGCAATTATGTAAAATTCCAAATTAATTTGGTTAGTCTGATAAATATCGCTGAATACATTACTTTTAAAGCGATTTATCTTAATTTCCAAAATATAATTCATAAATTTGATAAATATCATGAAATTTCCCACCTTTTTGTTGTTTTAATTAATAATTTAATTATAGGGCTACTGTTATTTCACTTTTATAACAACTCATTCACTTTTAATTTCGATTATCTCTAACCATTTCAGTACGTTTTCAACATCGTCTTCCATATCCTCCTAGCCAAATTCGCGAATTTTTTCAAAGGAAATGCTTTCCAGAGTCTTCTTGAGGATACAAATCTGGATTAACGCTTCTACGTTAGGGGCAAATCATAGCTCTGATATGATTTTTGTGGTAGTTATTGCAATATCGTCCCAAGTCATCATCTGTACTTGGCACTTATACATCACGCTTAATTCATTTGCCATTAATTCATATTTCCTCATTTTTTCCATTTTCAACTATTGTTAACAAATCTTGATTCTGATCTCAATAAGCCATATATTTCTTTTTTTTTTTGTCATATGCAAAAATATCGGGTCTATCGTGTTCAAATTTTATACGTGTCTTTATCCGGCTATCAGCTCTGATTTCCGCACCTTCATTTGCGATTATTTCTTGAACCAAGTGAGATCTTATTTTCTTTGACCGCTTAAAACCAAACTTATTATAGGCTATAAAGATGAACGTAGCGAATTACTTCATTACTCAACGAAAATGCATTTTTAATCAAATTTACTATTCTAGATTGGCGATTATGCATAATATCCGGTAAATTTGATTAATTAAGTACGATTTATCATATTTACCACTATGAAACGGCGAGTATGCATAATCACCGGATTAATCACTTTTACCGTAACATATACATCTTTTTTTCTTGTTAGGTCAGTAATATTGATCCAATTTAGATTATTTTTAGTAGACTTAATTCTTTATTAGTTCTTAATAATACGTATGAATTTAATTCAGATTGGATAATATTTACTCAAGATATTTTCACTCTGATAATCCTAATTTATATGTTCTTTTATTCTATGGCCGAATAAAAAGGAGCAAAAGTTTTAGTCGAATTTTTTAATTACAAAAATTTTAAACTGTAAATATCTAAATTGTGATTTGATATTTTGGAATGATAATTAAAAGGTAATAGAGATAGTTATTTGAAAATATTCATATAAATAATGTAAGATACAGATATGTTTATTTTGGACACTATGTTATCATTCTGCTAAAATATAAAATTTATTAATTTAAATTTTACGTTCTATTTGGCATCGTAAATCGTCAGAATGAAATGAATTACTGTACAGGTTGCATATCCCCAAGCCGAAATTCCGAAAACTGTAACTTTCCTTTTACAAAGATAAATAATGCAATAGAGCGCGCGTAGCTGTGGGACATTGTTGTAAATAAATAGGTATCTACCACTATTTATTTTCTGTTTGTTCTTTACATATCGTTAAGAAAATGTAAAAAAGATCTGATTATGATAACTTTATGGATAACAGTGACAAGATTCTTTCAAAGATGTTAAATAAATGCATTTACTTTGTTTGTTGCATCTATATTGTTTTTTTTATATAAAATAAAAAGCGATCTTTCTGAAAGTGAATTTTTTCTCTTTTCTCTTCGACACTACTGTATCATGTATTCCAAAATCCGGAAAAATCTAAAATCCGAAACTCTCTCGGCCCAAGCATTTCGGATTGGGGATACTCAACCGTTATTGCAAGTTCAGTAATTTATCATGTAGCACATTAATACATTTTCGTAATAAAATTATTCGTATTTTACGAAACATCTTTCATACTGAATGAATTTAATGTAAAAAATTCAATATATTCGATAATTTTTTTGTCTGTCCACGAAAACCGCGCCTAGCTAAGGTGGATGAGTCCAAACGCAAAAGGGAGAATCGCAGTCGGTATAATGACGGGTGGGAATATTGAATTAATATTATATTAAGTTCTATTAAATATACTATTTCCAACGTCGAAATTACAATACACTTTCATTCAACTTCAGTTATCTTGCATTTGAAAACATCCATGTGCGAAGCTGTCATTCCTATTTCGTCACTGGACTCGTTCAGTTAGCGCAAACGTACTTGCGTCGATGGTCGCGGCTAAGCTGGTCGGATAGTACATGTTATCGTCAAAACCTGAAATCAGTTAAAACCCGATTTGCCTAGTTGAAACTAGTTGGAACAAAGTGATTTCGTGGATACTAGTATTAGCTAGTGACGCTAGTCAATACTAGAATTCCCTACATTTGTTAGAAACTTCTGGCTTTCACTAAAATTTCTCCAGTTAAAACTCGATATGACTTGGAGTGAAAACTAGTATTACCTAAAATTTCTTTTATGATGATAAGCCTGATATCTTCCTAATCGTGTAATTATGTTTCTATATATTTTTTATTTATTACACTTGTTTAAATTTCTTTAAATATAAGTAGTCCTTGAGTAATGACCATTCATACTTACAATGGTGATGTAATCAATAAATTCTATGACTAGTAAATGCAATTCCAAAAATTAGAATAGTGGGAAAATAAAACATTATAATTGAAATCTACAAAAGATATATATTTATAAACATAGCAACTGAAATTTACAGAAGAAATGTATTTAAGATGTACATTATTTGTTTCCACATGGAAAGCTATTATGATATTTAGAGTTGCAGAGAATTCCCATCTTCTTGCACAAGAATCTTTTCGAAATGCAATCTTTCTCGCAAACACAAAATATATGAACCCTTGTGGTTCCTAGCTGCCATCCTCAAAGAAATATCTGTACCTGGTACCTCTTCGGGCATCAAGAACTTCTCCCGACAACTGATCCATTCCAGTTAAAACTGCTTTTAACTAGTAAAAACTATAAAAAATGCAAACAAAATCTATCCGTCAATTCTAGTTTTCCCTAAAATATCTTAGTGAATTCTAGCATTGACTAGTTAATATTAGTATTCACGAAATCACTTTGTACCAACTAGGCAAATCGGATTTTAACTAATTTCGGATTTCGACGGTAACATACATATAAAATTGTTCACCTCTTCGTTCACTTCCATTAAATTTAACATCGGTGAAATCATTCGTTTTATATTAAAGTGCTATTTTTCATAATAGTTATGACCAAATTCTTTCTTGAACGACGTTTCGATGGAAACTCTTATTAAATAATTTTTATTTATGCCCACATTTGTATTGGTTGACAAATTCCTTACTTGCCAACCACTTGTTTGTGTCAAATTCCTGACTTTGGAAAGTAAAGAATTTGATACAAACTACTTTATTTTCAAATTTTTAACAAATAAAATAGAAATTTCTGTTAGAAAGATGAAGTTCGATTTTATTTTATAATATTTAATTTGTCAGTTCTAAATAAAATGAAACTAACAATTTGGCCTAGAGATCGACCGAATAATAGAAAAAAAAATTTTTATTATGCCTAAAATTATTATTATATTTTATAAAAAAAAATATTGTAAGATATATGACCAAGATTAATTAGATACTATTATAAATAATTTGAGATATTAATTCAATACTGATTGTATCAATAATTTATTATATAAAATACATAGAAGACATACCGTATATCAATGTATTTATTAAAATTAATAATATTACAGCATCCAGTGAAATCTGTCCCAAACCATTAACTCCGAAAGGAGGATATATTCATTGTGAGCAACAATTTTCGCAGGGTTACAGGTAGGATCTTTAAATTTAATATTCTACATAAAGATTTATATTTTATTTCTGTTAATTAATGATTTCAGTAAGCATAAATTTATTAAAAAATTAACTTTTAAAATTCGAAATTAGTTAGTTAATAATATTATTTTTTCATTACTGATTAAACTTAGCATTCATATCATTCTGATATAAAATTTCTGTAAAATACAATATAGATAAATAATAAATTGTTCGTTTTTTGTGTGACAAAAAATATTGCAAATGTCGTACTATTAAATTTCCTTACATTAAATTTTTACAAAAAATTTTTATTTTATATCTCATTATTAAAATACCATGTAGACTGAAATATAAGCTAACAGGAAATATAGCCTGTTAGTTTGTATTAATAAAGTTATTAATGCAATAATTTTAATTTTAAAACTGATTCATTATTATAGGCATTAAATGAAAATTATTATTATAAATATCCATAATCCTAAATCCTTATCAGTTGATTCTAAATGAAAATCAGGTTTCTTTTTAATTTTAGCATAATTTAAAGTATTATATTTTTATTTTAGAAGATGTACGGGAACATGTATGCCTGGTTTTTCTTTTCCAAATGGCGAGAATACAATGATAATTCAATGTTCTACAATTAGAGGATGGCTACCAACTTCTTCTTTCCCTTCTTGTAAAGGTCAGTCAATCAATGAAAATAATGAATACAAAGGGTAATGAACACGATCCAGAAAATATATTATTTTAATTATAATGAAATACTTCCCATATTACATATTATTTTAATATTATTTAGTATATATTATATTTTAGGTATTATTTTAAATTATCTTAATTTTATTAATTCAAACAATGTCATTAATTCTCTAATTATCTACTCACCAATATAAAAAAAACCTTCTATAACTTATAAAAGAATTTTAATAATATCATTTTTAAAATATTGTCAATATTTTAAAAATGATATTATTAAAATTCTTTTATAAGTTATAGATAGAAGTTATATTTTGTTTTCTATACAGTATCTTATAATCCAAATTTTGTTTTCTATATCTTATAAACGATTTTATTAAATGTTTGAAAATGTTTAAAAGTAATATT
>AYEL01050962.1:0-17126 GCA_000484575.1 Olivierus martensii | reverse complement strand
TTGAAAAGATTATATCCAGCTCAATTCATATAGAGACTTTGTTGGAAATATCATGAAACAGTTTTGGAATATGTAGAAAATTTGAACGATATGTACTTTCTAATAATGAACCAGAGATTGTTGAAACTCTGTTTGGTATAAAAATAAATAAAACTGAAAATGTGTGGATAAAGTGTAAATTAAATATAAAAAAGGCTTCATACAAACTTCTTTTCAAATAAATAGTTCTCATGTTGAAACCATTGATAGACTGTAGTTTGTATTCGACATTTTTGAATTTCATTTAAAATAATAAATGTTTCCAATTTGAACTGAATAAAGGTTTGCATTGACATGAAAATTTAGTGTTTAGTATGTTTAGAAAAAATTTTGATTTTATGAATATCTCTATGTTGGACACCTCCCTAACTTGAACACATTTTGAAGGAACCAAATGTGTCCAACTTAGACAGGTTTGAACTGTCTTATATGAAAATTTGTCTGTATATGAAAATTTATTATTTACAAAAATCAAAAATAAAATTCCTTATTAACAAATATAAAAGTATACTCAATTAAAAATATATGTTTTCCTATATGTTAAACATTTCTTTGTATACTTCCTTTGAGATAGAGAAAGATAAACTCATCTGGGAAAGAGTATGGGAAAGGAATTTCACTTCAGAAAAAGCAATTACCTCAAATGTGAGAATTGAACTTTGGAAGGAGATTCGAAAGTATCATAAAGTGAGAATGCAATTATCACACTTGTAAAAATGAAAAGCGGGTAAAATTCATGGGAAAATATATATTATTTAGAATTTAGAAGTGATGATTTTTATAAAATAATTCATTTTATTTCAAATTAAAATAATTTATAAAAATGTTCCATGACATATACAGTATTGATCGGCAGTTTTTTACACATGACGTATATACACGACAAGGGACGATAGCAATAATTTGGGAATATAGAATATACTCAGGAAAAGATTATTATATATATATTATAAATTATTTCTGGCTAATGTATATGTTATACATTAGCCAGAAATAATTCATAATTAAGAGTTCCACTTCCATTATGCATATGTTCATCAAAGGACGATAGCAATAATTTCGGAATATAGAAAATGTGTGTTCCACTTCCATGACACATATATCCATCAAAGGACGATAGCAATAATTTTGGAATATAGAAAATATATAAGAAAAGACATGCTATATATTATACATTAACAGGAAATAATTTATAAAAGTTCAATAATGCCGATTCATGGCATCAGACGTCAATGTGATTTTATACATGACGTGTATAGAAGGCACAGTAATAATTTTGGAACAGAAAAAAACATGCAGGAAAATTATAAAATGCATGTTATAAATTCTATAAGAAATAAATCAATAAAAATTAAAAATTGAGCTGCATATAGAATGAAAATATCATAAAATGCACAATTAAAAAAATAAAAAAATAAAAAATTTTTATTAACTAACATTCGAAAGTAATAACAATTGCAAAAAAGATGCAGTAATTACATTTCAAGAAACTTTTATACATTAGGAGAAATGGATTTATTAAAAATGTTCCACTTAAATGACGTTCATACACGGCAACGGACGACAGCTGTTTTTTACCACGTCCTCTGTATACATGGCAACTGACTTTAAGAGGTAAAATAAAAATTCATAAACAAAGAATCAATTTCTTATAGACAAAATGTTAAATTCCTGATTTCAACATTTGTCTATAAGAAATTGGTGAATTTGTTGTCAAATTGTCTATAAGAATTATGAATTTGTGAAATTGTCTATAAGAAATTCACCAATGATGTTTGACCACAATAAAATTAAGTAAAGGCCAACAAAATCAATAGTTTATTATTCTGATTTGCTTGATTTTAAATGCTATATTTTCATTTCTTTAGACAGATAAATCAAAATTTAATCATAAAGAAATTATTTGTTATAAATGTTAAACATTTTTATTTTTCATTATTATTAACAGATAAATAGATGATCTCTTATACAAATGAATTACTGCTTTAACCAGAAATTGAAGTTATTTACATAATATGCCAATAAAACAGAAGGTGTACTACTACCACTTCTTGGCCACCATTTTGATTTTTTTCAATTTTGTAGTAGACTGAAATTTTTGCTATGAATCCAGTATGACTGGATTTGTAGCAAAATTATATTGTATAGCTTTTCTATGTGATTTGAAATGGCTTTTATAAGTGTTTAATATTTATTTATTTATTTATTGCAGTTAAGGTTCATATTTTCAGTTTTTTGATACTTCATATTTGAAAAATACTTGTAAACCTGGGAACTCATAAGCCAAGACTACCTATATTTATTGAGATAATATGATTTTTTTGTTTGTTTTTTAATTTATGAAAACCAGATATTAATATTCATGAAGAATAGATTATTTATTCTAGCATTTATCATCATTTAAATCTTTTTCTATACTTTATTGAATACCAAAAATTAAATAATATCTATTTCAAATATAATACTAACTTCTCAAAGAAACTGCATTGAAAATTTCTAATCTCAGCTATAGAATCCATCCAAAGTTAACATGCTGTATATAATAATTCAAATTTTATTCAATATATTATTATCTGTAATAACTTATTCCAAAAGCGCTGCTAAATTATGAACTAAGCACTTGAAAACAAAACTCTAATTACAGTTAAATCCATAAAATAAGGATAAACATATGTTTAAACTTTTATATTTTGAGAATAGAAAACTGAAGAGAATCTCTTTGGAAGATCAAAATATTTTTAAATAAATGTTTAACCTTATTTTATGGCCTTAACTGCAATTAAGAGCTTTATTTTTAAGTGTTTAGTTATCTGTTATAATTTTTAAACCATCATAGAATAAATTATAATTTGTGAAATCTTTCATCTAAATATTATTCTGTAACATTCTTTTACATAATTAAAATTTTTTTTCTTTAATAGTAATTTATATTGTGCCTGTGATTACTTTATTCCTTCAAGTCTACAGGGAATTCCTGTAATAGTTTAAATAATTATTTAAACCAGAGCTGTCCAACCCATGGTCCACATGCAGCCCAACATAAAATCGTAAACTTTCTTAAAACATTGAGATTTTTATATACTTATTTTTTTTAAATTTGTCATAACATTATCAAATATCCCACTAATAAAGAAAAAGAAATTTGTTTTATTTTTGTATTAAAAATATATAAAAATATAATGAAGTTTATGAAGTTTTTATTATTTAAATACCTATACATATTTCCTATTCCCATTTTCTGAAATATTTTTTATTCCAGTGGTTAAAACTTTTTGACCTACTCAATGTTTTTAAAAAAAGTTTCTGAATGAAAAGAAGTCAAAGATTATTATGCTACGACATTTTTGTTTATTTCTCATGGTGAATATCATATATTATACATTGTTTATTTGCTTAACAACTATTGTTAGAATTATAGAAAAACTTGTGCTGGTGGCCACCTGAGCTAGGTGGCCAACCTGAAAGCAATGGCGACCTTAATATCTGCCCAAGCATGTTGCGGGATTTTTAAACTGTGGAAAATGGCCAACTGTGTTCAGTGGCCATGGCCAGTGATATTTAATCTCGGCATCTTGTGTGCAACATCTGCTAGGTGACCAGCAAATTGTGTTTTGATCAGAAATGCCAGATGGGCTCTAGATCTTCTATCAGCTGAGCATTCTAAA
Organism: Olivierus martensii; assembly: GCA_000484575.1. NCBI lineage: Eukaryota > Metazoa > Arthropoda > Arachnida > Scorpiones > Buthidae > Olivierus > Olivierus martensii. The sequence continues at coordinate 13,422 of AYEL01050962.1, read as the reverse complement.
TTGAAAAAATCATGAAAACAGACATTAATTAGCGATTTCTTTCCTTAGATTTAATTAACAATGTGAAACTGTGTCACATAAACTTTGTATTTTAAACTTTGATGTTTAATAAAGAAATTTGTAGCTAACTGTGTCTGGTCACCAACCTGTGCTTGGTGCCACAATCTCAGCCACTGAAAGCTGGCCACCTAGCACAGGTTTTCCTGTAGTATATTTTAAGTGAGGCCTGAGAATTTTTTTCTTCAAATATGGCCCAAGCAAGCCAAAAGGTTGGATGCCCTTGATTTAAACTATTACATGTATTATATTTACATTAAATCATTAAATTAAAAACTTTGTTAAGCTGTGAATTCAAAATTATAAATTATATTGAACAAGATATAATCTTTACTTTAAACAACTATGATTCATTAATTAACTGTGTTGATATATTTCTTTGTAAAAGCAAAAAATCATCCCAGTCATATTTATTCTGATTTCAAAATAAATCTTTAAAGCTTTTTACAAATGTTACAATTATTAGTTTATTACATTAATAATATTTTTATCTCAACCATCAAACTGATGTAGTTATTTCATAGCTTAAGCAGTGGTATCATGTAGTTATTTTTATCATATTATTGACATAATACTTTTTTCTACTTCATATTTTAATTTGTTTATGAAATCCCTCTAAGCTGTATTTTCTTTTGTTCTATTTAAAGTTGGAAGTATGTGACAAATTTTAAGTTTTGAATTAAACCAGTATACTTTTTGAAAATATATTGCAAAAAATTAATAAAATATCTTATTAATTATTTGTTAAATAGTATTTCAACTTCTAGTATTATAGTTGTCAAGGATCCATCTTGCAAAAAGTATTGAGTTGTTTGGAAAGTAATTTCGTTTTTTCCCACTAGTGGCATTAGTTGTATTTTTACCTGGGCAATTTCATTCTAAGCCATATTGTCATTATAAATTTCAACAGTTGATGTTTCAAGGTATATATATAAAAATTTTTTTTGATTCTGTGCAGTTGTTTTTTTTGTGCCCTATCAAAAATGGAAAATAAAATGAAGATTTTCAGCATGTTTTGCTTTTTTATTACCAAAAAAGTAAGAATGCTGTTCAAGCAAGAAAACAGTTATGTGAAGTGTAGGGAGATGTGTTAACAGAATGCCAATGCCAAAACTGGTTTGCAAAATTTCATTCTGACAATTTTGATGTTAAAAATGCACCATGTGCTGGAAAGTTAGTTGAAGCTGATGATGGCAAAATAAAGGTATTGGTTGAAGCAAACAGCTGAATAACAACATGAGAAATTGCTAGAAGATTGAATTTTTTTAATTCAACTATTCACGACCAGTTAAAACATTGATATTTGTGTTCCACATGTTCTCAAAGAAAGATTTGCTCAATTGCATCAACATCTGTGATTTGCTGCTCAGAAGTGTACTGCCACAATGGACAAATTGAGTGATTCCATCAAATAGAAGAGGCCAGAATTGATTAACAGAAATGGCATAGTGTTTCACCATGACAATGCCAAACTTCATACAAGTTCGATGACTCGCCAGAAGCTGTTACAGCTTGGATGGGATGTGCTACCATACCCAACCATATTTGCCATATCTGGCACCCTCTGATTATTAAAACTCTCAATAACAGCACTATTAAGCAGTCCCAAAGACAGTTTATTAAGTAAACTTTTTATTTCTAGAGAGACGTTTTCAGCTACTGTTCAGCCATCCTCAATTCTAACGCTAGAACAAAAGATGTTCTAAATTCCAAAATACATGCATTAAGGTTCTAATTCAGAATTATCTAAACTGTAAATAATTCAGCTCAATTATTAAAAGTGGAAAATAAATTTATTAAATTTGAAGATTTTTCTGCTTTATTAAGCCATCTTCAGCACAACGTATAAGAATTCGAACATAAAAAACTTAGCAAGAACATAATTTGAATTTTAAATTAATATTATAACATTGTATGCAAATACATATACTGTATATTAAAAATAATAATAAAATAAATTATAATAAAATAAAAATAAAAATATAAATAAATATAATTAAAGTATATAGTAGCTTCCTATACTAGATTAAATACAGCTCATTAGCAAGTATGGATTTTATTTAGCATAACGTTTTCGGACTGTATTAGTCCCTCATCAGTGCTGCTAAACATTACAAAAGAACATCAACATATAATAGAACAGTATTTGCATACAATGTTATAATATTAATTTAAAATTCAAATTATGTTCTTGCTAAGTTTTTTATGTTCGAATTCTTATACGTTGTGCTGAAGATGGCTTAATAAAGCAGAAAGATCTTCAAGTTTAATAAATTTATTTTCCACTTTTAATAATTGAGCTGAATTATTTACATTGAATAAGAAGTGGGAAGAAATTATGCATTCTCTAAACTTTTCAAAAAACAATACTTTTTAACGATTATCTGTACAAAACTTAAATTTTGGGGATATTTACAGATAAAATATTTAATAAACTATACATTTAATCGAAATTAATAAAAAACAAAAAACAACATAAAACAGTGCAGTATAGTTCCGTTTTTTATCTTAAGTTTACAGCTGCTACACCTTATCCTCTTAGTACAAATTTCCAAGCACTTGAAATTGTCTCTTTTTCTTTCTCATTAATCACGTCCTTCTGGTGGCTTTTCTGGTATATATGCAATTTTTCTGCCATACTCAGCTCCCTTGAGTTGGTAGTGCTGTCGATTACCCTAGCTTCATTCTATTTAATGTTCACTTGATGTTCATAACCACGTCTTGACAGTGCCGTTGTTAGGTTCCCGATACTTATATTACGCTTGTGTTCTTCTAGCCTGTCTTTCAAGTTCCTCTTCGTCGCCCCCTATATATACTTCTGTGGTCCCTTTATCCACATTCTCTTGTGGTATCCTGTAAACCCCTACCCTTTCCTCACTACTATAAAGAACTTTAACATTTCTCAGAGCTTGAAAAACCATTGGTGCTCTGTTGTATGCCGGTTTTTTGTTTCCTCTTTTTGAGACACTTGCGACTGTTTTGTACTCCCACATAGTATCTGGGATCACATCAGAATACGAAGTGTTCCCGGATACTATGCGGGGGTACAAATCAGTTGCAAGGTTCTTAAAAAGAGGAAACAAAAACCGGCGTACAACAGAGCACCAACGGTTTTTCAAGCTCTGTTGTACGCCAGTGTTGTCTGTTGCTGGTTTTGGTGAGAGGTGCTCTGGGTACTCTGGTCTTGCCGTGTTCTGCCACCGCTCCTTTTTCACTCCATAATTTTCTTTAGTTGCTTTCGGACCAGGGTTTTACTACAACCATGTCTGCGAGCTATCTTTACAATTTCCTGTATTTCTTCCTTCGTTCGGGTTTCTGTGTTACAGTGGGAAACAGCCCTGGTTATATAAGCTGTTAGCGCTGCTTTTTTGTATGCCCATCTGTCGTTGGACCATCTAGGGATAATTACAGGTGTCGCTTCAGGTTTTCTGTAGACTGTTGTTTCTATGGTTTTATTTAATTATTCCTAGATGGTCCAACGATAGATGGGCATAGGAAAAAGCAGTACTAAGAGCTTATATAATCAGGATTGTTTCACTCTGTAACACAGAAACCTGAACGAAGGAAGAAATACAGGAAATTGTAAAGATAGCTCGCAGACATGGTTATAGTAAAACCCTGGTCCGAAAGCAACTAAAGAAAATTACGGAGTGAGAAAGGAGCGGCAGTGAAACACAGCAAGACCAGAGTAACCAGAGCACCTCTCACCAAAACCAGCAACAGACATCAGAATACAAAGTGATCCCGGATACCATGCGGGGGTACAAAACAGTTGCAAGGGTCTTAAAAAGAGGAAACAAAAAACCAGCGTACAACAGAGCACCAATGGTTTTTCAAGCTCTGAGAAATGTTAAAGATCTTTATAGTAGTGAGGATAGGGTAGGGGTTTACAGGATACCACTAGAGAATGTGGATAAAGGGACCACAGAAGTATACATAGGGGCGACGAAGAGGAACTTGAAAGACAGGCTAGAAGAACACAAGCGTGATATAAGTATCAGAAATCTAACGACGGCACTGTCAAGACATGCTTAAGAACATCAAGTGAACATTAAGTAGAATGAAGCTAGGGTAATTGACAGCATTACTGACCCAACAGTGCTGAGTATGGCAGAAAAATTGCATATATACCAGAGAAGCCACCAGGAGGACGTGATTAATGAGAAAGAAAAAGAGACAATTTCAAGTGCTTGGCACTAAGAGGATAAGGTGTAGTAGCCGTAAACTTAAGATAAAAAACGGTACTATATTGCATTGTTTTATGTTGTTATTTGTTTTTTATTAATTTTGATTAAATGTATAGTTTATTAAATATTTTATTTGTAAATATCCCCAAAATTTAAGTTTTGTACTGATAATCGTTGAAAAGTATTGTTTTTTCAAAAATTTAAGTTTTTAATACAGAATTCTCTAATGACATGTATTTTGGAATTTAGAATGTCCTTTGTTCTAAACTGTTAAAAGCATTAGAGTTGAGGATGGCTGCACAGTAGCCGAAAACGTTTCTCTAGAAATAAAAAGTTTACTTAATAAACTGTCTTTGCACTGCTTAATAGTGCTGTTATTGAGAGTTAATATTTGTGTACCTAAAAAAAGCAGCAAAAAACTTTTAGTGACCCTCTGATTATTACTTATTCTGGTCTTTACAGAATTCTTTAGACGGCAATACACTTACCGTATATACTCGTGTATAAGCCAAGGTTTTTTTCTGAAAGAAAAATTTTGTGAAGTAGTGGGTCAGCTTATACATGGATCAAAAAAATCCACCTTTGACCACCGAGATCTACACTCTTTCCCTACACGACGCTCTTCCGATCTAAAAAACTTTTAGTAACAATAAAACAATAAATACTTAAATATAAAATGAAAATGTCAAATTGCTTTGCTAAAATTTCTGGGCTTTAAGATGATGATGATCCAAATTAAGGAAAATAACTAAACATAATAATTTAAAATAAACTGTAATTAATAATTAATTAAATTTGGTTCAATCTAATAAACAGATGGAATCAAATTTAATTTTCCAGCATAACTTATTGAACATCTCCTGAAGACCAGGAAGGAAATTTTTCAATAATTCATTTATCAGGTAAAATTTTATCTTACCCCCATGCAATCGAGCACGTCATGCCACAGACTTCAACCTGCGTCTATATACCATAATCAGATAAGCGACACTGCACTGCCCAATATGATGCAATGCGTAAATCAATCAAGAATCTTACCTAGGACTCATATTTGAGTGAAAATATATGTTTATTTTTCATTATTATTAATTAAGAATGTTTTAATCCATTCGTTAGTAATCGATTAATTTTCCAGGATATCTCATAATTCTGGGTCAAAGTGTTTAGTCCAGTATAAAGAGATTAAAAACATTCCTAGAAAATGCTCATAAATCAAACTCTTGTAAATTGAAATCTAAATTGCCAAAAATTATAATACATTCCTGAGCCCAAAAACTGTCAGCTATTTTTCACTGAAATCTGATGAAATAAAATTTAATTATATACTGATAACAAAATAACTTCTTTAATTAGCATTAATTGTTGGCTTGAAAATATTATTTAGCAATAATTGTTATAAAACAAACTAAATAACAGTTTTCTTAGAGAGATTAATGTAGAAGTCAGTTACCAATATGGAAATATTATAAAAACTTACATTCATACAGACTGACATGCAGTCATTTATTATCTGGATCCTATATCTACACATTCAGTTAGAGTAATCTGGATCCAACTCATCAATCTCCATTCTTCAAGATGGTCAAGTGGTAAAGCAGTCCCTTACCACCTTTGCGGCCAGTTCAATTCCATCTTCAGATTTTATAGGAAAGGCCCAGGGCCAGTCTCTGTTAAATGCATCCTTCAATCTTCTAATTGATTTCACCAGGGATGTATGGCACATTATGGGCAGGAGCTGCTTAGTAACTGCTGGTTGGAAATGTGGGATTGTGGTCAGCTATTAAAGAAAGGAATTTAACTGCTGAACAGAGACAGTTACATCAAGATCAGGTTTTCTAACATCAGATGTGATGATTCACCACATTCACACTAAATGCATGTTTTTGGAAATTGTTGACTGGAAATGAACTTAAATATTTTTCAGAATTATTCCTCTGGTCACTTCTCTTTGAACCCATCCTTACATTTCACTCAAAAAAATAATAATTACAAATTTTTCACTTTCTGAAAAATGAAGAATTGAAATTTAACACAAACAACATGGGCAAACACCAAAGTAGCCCAAAAAGAGCTGACAAATAGCAAATGACATCACACAATTCTATGCACATGCATGCGCCAACCTGCGAAACTCAAATGTCAAATTGCGAGGCACCATTGTATTTTTTAATTCTGTGATCTAAAGATATTATGGAAAAATATTTCAGATTTTTTAAATTAAAGATTAAGAACCAAAATAATTTAGAAAAATTTTTATGTAACGAAATCTTTGGACATTATTTTCATAATGTATAAAATTAAACTACCATTCATATCTTACATTCAATAATTTCACAGATTAAAAATAGGCTAAAATCATTGAAAAACAGAAAAATACTTTATTCTGAAATATTTTTAATCATCAATATGATTTTCATTAGCATATAAATAGAACAAAATAAAACTGTTTTGTTCTGTAAATGAAGATCATGTAGATGATTTGATTGAACTAAATCACAGGGATGATAGAAAAATACTTGATTCTGAAATTCTTTTAGAATAAAATGTTTCTTTATCTTTCCTATGATTTAGTGTTTTTGTGATTTCTGAAATTAAACTGAAAGATTTTTCTGCATTTTAGGATTTTCAAATTGAAATTTGTGTACAATTAAAACATTTGTCAAAAGAAAAAGAATTTTTAGAAGAAATGTTAAAGAAAGAGAAAAACTATTCTGAAAAGTTAAATAAACAACTTAATCAGTTTATAATGTTTCAAGTAAGTTTATTATTCACTTTAAACTATGGTAAAATGTTTAAAAATATTAAAAAATTTAATTGTTTTTATACAATAAACTCTGTCTTGATTTTAAATCTGGCTTATATTCCATCAAAAAATCATCCTTTTATATTTAATTTCATAGATTTTATAATTTAGCTAAATCAGTGATAATCCAAATCAAGCACAATATTTTACTAATTACAATACTTTGAAATAAACATAAGTAATATTTTTAAGTTTAAACATAAGTAATATTTTTAAGTTTCCATCTTTTACAATGTAAATGCATTAGATTAACAAAAAACTTGATTAACATGATAAAACCATCTATTACTAATATTTTTCAGATATATAATCTACATTTAGGAATTTTCCAGTATTAATATCATTATGTTTCCTGTTTTACACTATCTGGAAGCCTTATATATATATGTGTATGTGTGTGTTACAGTAAAAGTACTTAATCCGGTGATTATGCATAATTGCTGGTTATTATGTATAATCACCAATGATGTTGGTAAAAGTGATAAATTTTATTCATATATTGTGAATTTATATTTACTGGTGATTATGCATACTCACCAGTTCATAGTGGTAAATATTCAATACGATAAATCGTACTTAATTTATCAAATTTACTGGACATTATGCATAATCGACAGTCTAGAGTGGTAAATTTGATAAATAATGCATTCTCATTGAATAATGAAGTAATTGGCTGCATTTATCTTCATTTATGTAATAAGATTGGCTTTAAGTGATCAAAGAAAATATGATCTCACTCGGTTGAATAAATAAGTGCAAATGAAGGTGCAGAAATCAGAATTGACATCTGGATAAAGATGTCTATAAAACTTGAACATGATAGGCCCAATATTTTTGTATATGACAAAAATAAGAAAGATTATATGGCTTATTGAGATTGGAATCACAAATCAAGATTTGTTAACAACAGTTGAAAATGAAAAAATGAGGAAATATGAATTAATGACAAATGAACTAAACATAATATATAACTGCCAAATAAAGATAATTCCCTATGTTATGACTTGGGATCTGTACCAACTCTTGGAGTCCCGGCACTTCGATGTAGCTTTCTACTAAACAACGGAGGGGGATGAAGAATTGGTCCACCCTGGGAAGCCATGGAATGGGGAGCCAAGAGATAGAATATCATTACTATTCATCAGATATTTGTATAATAATTTTTGTATCATTTTCAGTTCTTAAAAATTTATTATTATTATTGGTATATTCATAAATATTTTTTTAAAATTTGATGCTAAATACAACATACATATACAATATATAGATAGAAAATTTAGAATTCAAATCGAAATGCTCAAATTTTGTTGAACATGTCGTAATGTTAAGTGCCGCAGAATGTAAAATAAAATGTCTTGAAAATTAAACAGATGTGTTTTTTGGAAGGGGTACCAAAAATTCTGAGTAGGCCACTGCTCAGTGCCCTTACGCTATTGAGAAAATGATAATTTTGGCACCCTCCTTCTAAAGGCTCCTTGATGCAGTGCATTGTCTGCTTACCAGATTAAGCTGATCTTGCTTGCGGGTGGTATTGCAACAACTTAACACAAAAATCATATCAGAGCTATCAATATAGAAGCATATATCCAGACTCTATCCTCGAGAAGACTCTGGAAAGCATCTTTGAAAAGAAATGCAAATTTGGAGAGGAGAATATGGAAGAGATATTGAAAACATACTGAAACAACTAGAGATAGTTGAACTTAAAGGTGAATGAGTGCTAAGAGAGTGTTGTAAAAGTGAAACAACAGAACCCTATAATTAAATTATTAATTAAAACAACAAAATGTGGGAAATTTCATGATATTTATCAAATTTATGAACTATATTTTAGATATTTAGCAAAAATTGCTTTAAAAGTAATAAATTGAACAATATTTATCAAACTTATCAAATTAATTTGGGAATTATGCATAATCGCTGGTAAAAGTGAGAAATTCTGATATATTTATCAAATTTACTAACATCATTTGGGAATTATGTAAAATTGCCAGTAAAAGTGAGAAATTTAGTGAAATTTATCAAACTTACTAAAATGATTGGTGATTATGCATAATAACTGGCAATTATGCATAATCACTGATTAATCACTTTTACCATAACATATATATATATATATGTTATGGTAAAAGTGATTAATCAGTGATTATGCATAATTGCCAGTTATTATGCATAATCACCAATCATTTTAGTAAGTTTGATAAATTTCACTAAATTTCTCACTTTTACTGGCAATTTTACATAATTCCCAAATGATGTTAGTAAATTTGATAAATATATCAGAATTTCTCACTTTTACCAGCGATTATGCATAATTCCCAAATTAATTTGATAAGTTTGATAAATATTGTTCAATTTATTACTTTTAAAGCAATTTTTGCTAAATATCTAAAATATAGTTCATAAATTTGATAAATATCATGAAATTTCCCACATTTTGTTGTTTTAATTAATAATTTAATTATAGGGTTCTGTTGTTTCACTTTTACAACACTCTCTTAGCACTCATTCACCTTTAAGTTCAACTATCTCTAGTTGTTTCAGTATGTTTTCAATATCTCTTCCATATTCTCCTCTCCAAATTTGCATTTCTTTTCAAAGATGCTTTCCAGAGTCTTCTCGAGGATAGAGTCTGGATATATGCTTCTATATTGATAGCTCTGATATGATTTTTGTGTTAAGTTGTTGCAATACCACCCGCAAGCAAGATCAGCTTAATCTGGTAAGCAGACAATGCACTGCATCAAGGAGCCTTTAGAAGGAGGGTGCCAAAATTATCATTTTCTCAATAGCGTAAGGGCACTGAGCAGTGGCCTACTCAGAATTTTTGGTACCCCTTCCAAAAAACACATCTGTTTAATTTTCAAGACATTTTATTTTACATTCTGTGGCACTTAACATTACGACATGTTCAACAAAATTTGAGCATTTCGATTTGAATTCTAAATTTTCTATCTATATATTGTATATGTATGTTGTATTTAGCATCAAATTTTAAAAAAATATTTATGAATATACCAATAATAATAATAAATTTTTAAGAACTGAAAATGATACAAAAATTATTATACAAATATCTGATGAATAGTAATGATATTCTATCTCTTGGCTCCCCATTCCATGGCTTCCCAGGGTGGACCAATTCTTCATCCCCCTCCGTTGTTTAGTAGAAAGCTACATCGAAGTGCCGGGACTCCAAGAGTTGGTACAGATCCCAAGTCATAACATAGGGAATTATCTTTATTTGGCAGTTATATATTATGTTTAGTTCATTTGTCATTAATTCATATTTCCTCATTTTTTCATTTTCAACTGTTGTTAACAAATCTTGATTTGTGATTCCAATCTCAATAAGCCATATAATCTTTCTTATTTTTGTCATATACAAAAATATTGGGCCTATCATGTTCAAGTTTTATAGACATCTTTATCCAGATGTCAATTCTGATTTCTGCACCTTCATTTGCACTTATTTATTCAACCGAGTGAGATCATATTTTCTTTGATCACTTAAAGCCAATCTTATTACATAAATGAAGATAAATGCAGCCAATTACTTCATTATTCAATGAGAATGCATTATTTATCAAATTTACCACTCTAGACTGTCGATTATGCATAATGTCCAGTAAATTTGATAAATTAAGTACGATTTATCGTATTGAATATTTACCACTATGAACTGGTGAGTATGCATAATCACCAGTAAATATAAATTCACAATATATGAATAAAATTTATCACTTTTACCAACATCATTGGTGATTATACATAATAACCAGCAATTATGCATAATCACCGGATTAAGTACTTTTACTGTAACACACACATACACATATATATATAAGGCTTCCAGATAGTGTAAAACAGGAAACATAATGATATTAATACTGGAAAATTCCTAAATGTAGATTATATATCTGAAAAATATTAGTAATAGATGGTTTTATCATGTTAATCAAGTTTTTTGTTAATCTAATGCATTTACATTGTAAAAGATGGAAACTTAAAAATATTACTTATGTTTAAACTTAAAAATATTACTTATGTTTATTTCAAAGTATTGTAATTAGTAAAATATTGTGCTTGATTTGGATTATCACTGATTTAGCTAAATTATAAAATCTATGAAATTAAATATAAAAGGATGATTTTTTGATGGAATATAAGCCAGATTTAAAATCAAGACAGAGTTTATTGTATAAAAACAATTAAATTTTTTAATATTTTTAAACATTTTACCATAGTTTAAAGTGAATAATAAACTTACTTGAAACATTATAAACTGATTAAGTTGTTTATTTAACTTTTCAGAATAGTTTTTCTCTTTCTTTAACATTTCTTCTAAAAATTCTTTTTCTTTTGACAAATGTTTTAATTGTACACAAATTTCAATTTGAAAATCCTAAAATGCAGAAAAATCTTTCAGTTTAATTTCAGAAATCACAAAAACACTAAATCATAGGAAAGATAAAGAAACATTTTATTCTAAAAGAATTTCAGAATCAAGTATTTTTCTATCATCCCTGTGATTTAGTTCAATCAAATCATCTACATGATCTTCATTTACAGAACAAAACAGTTTTATTTTGTTCTATTTATATGCTAATGAAAATCATATTGATGATTAAAAATATTTCAGAATAAAGTATTTTTCTGTTTTTCAATGATTTTAGCCTATTTTTAATCTGTGAAATTATTGAATGTAAGATATGAATGGTAGTTTAATTTTATACATTATGAAAATAATGTCCAAAGATTTCGTTACATAAAAATTTTTCTAAATTATTTTGGTTCTTAATCTTTAATTTAAAAAATCTGAAATATTTTTCCATAATATCTTTAGATCACAGAATTAAAAAATACAATGGTGCCTCGCAATTTGACATTTGAGTTTCGCAGGTTGGCGCATGCATGTGCATAGAATTGTGTGATGTCATTTGCTATTTGTCAGCTCTTTTTGGGCTACTTTGGTGTTTGCCCATGTTGTTTGTGTTAAATTTCAATTCTTCATTTTTCAGAAAGTGAAAAATTTGTAATTATTATTTTTTTGAGTGAAATGTAAGGATGGGTTCAAAGAGAAGTGACCAGAGGAATAATTCTGAAAAAACACTCAATTCAGCAAAGAGACGAAGAAAAAAATTTAGATAAAGTGCAGAAAGGTAGAACAATTAAAATGTAACTCGAATATGGCATTCATAGGACAACTGTGGCAACATTTTGCAACAGAGAGAGAAGATTATGGGTGCTAGGGTGTCCGCTGGAAGACTTCATTCCAACATCCAAGGGCAAATAAATTGTGTGTTGTGTATAAAATAGTGCATTTTGTAATTTAGTGTGTTATACAATAGTAAAACACATATAATAAAGTAAATAATATAGTGTATCTCTCTCACCTCACTCATTAGAGGATGGGATGGGACTGATAATGAATTAATCTATTTTACATAGTCTTATATGGGAAATATTGTCCCGCAATTCGACAGTTTCTCAATTTGACATTACTTTGGCAACGGATTAGTGTTGAATTGCGAGGCACCACTGTATTAATATTAATTGAAATTAACAATATCAATTTAAAATTTAATACATATTTCATAAAAATAAATTATTTTATAAATCAAATAAGTTTAACAGCTATTCTTCAGTCCTTTTAGAATCTTTAGTCTCTCAGGTTCTTGAATTCTAGCATAATACAGATGGAATATTACTTTATTTAGTCCTAATTTTAAGGTTCAATTTTTCATGATGTTTTTAGACAACAAATTTTGATGAATTCTTCTTTTAGGTACTCCCATATACCAGGGAAATCCATCACAACTTTGTCTCTTTTTTGTTTAATGATTTATGTTGTATTATTTAATCCAGTTATAATTAAAATTTATTTTAACTTTGTTTCCTGAATTTTATTTTAATCAATATATGGTAATAAATAATATGAAAAAGCTATATTCAAATATCAATACCTTCTTTGTGCTTTTTGCCTATATCTATTCGTAAATAGGTAATCATCTTTGATTTCAATATTGTAATTTTAATTTGACTTTAGATCCATTTATTATATTTAGATTCATCTACAGAATATAGTTTTTATTTTAATATCTTAATCACTTCTATAATCCCTCTCATTGTCACAAATGAATTATTATAAAATATATCTTTTACATAACATGATTTTAATATAAGATTTTTGGATTCTAAGGAAAAATTTAAATGTAGTTCCTAGTATTAATGCTGTTTCATTTTTGAGCTTAGAAATATTCTGTTATTTTAATGTTCAAAACTAGCATAACATAGATTCTTGATTTTTTATTAAGAAATTTATTATTATAATTTTTAGAATTTCAAAATTATATATATAAAGATCTTTATATA
>AYEL01050928.1:0-20151 GCA_000484575.1 Olivierus martensii | reverse complement strand
CCTCGGCGTAGTTTTAGCGGGCGGTGTCTTTTATTTACCTATTTCCGGCCTCCGGTAGTAGACGAACGGCCCCGGCCCATCACCGTGGGAACATCGGCCGGGAAAGGGTTTTGGCTGGGATCCCGGGTGTGGGAACATCGGCCGGGAAAGGGTTTTGGCTGGGATCCCGGGTGCCGATCGGGGTGGGCGGCCCCACACCGCCTCTTTCTGGGGAAATATCACCGTCTACGGAAGAATGGCGCGGGTGGGGCCGACGGAAAGTTTCTTCCCCGGCCCCCAACCTTGCTGGAGAAACTACCGCCCACCACCCGGAGGGGCCGGCGCCGAAAACGGAGGGTAGAGAGTTAGACGGGAGTTTTTTAAAGTTAGAGGAGTAAATAAGCGGAGAAATGGGACCGTGAGGAAAAATTCTCCTCATCTTGAGATAAGACGACGTCAGCCTGACGATGGAGGCTTTATCCAATTGGCCGGTGATGGCCACCGGTAGAGGCAGCGTCCGAGATAATTCTATAAATTCGGAATTTTCCTTCTCTCTCCTGGAGCGGGCGGCGTTTTTCGATCTCTCTTTCATCTGCAAATTCGAAATTTGGATTTTAAAGCCCGAACCATCCGCCACCGCCCATCGTCACTTACCTCGGACCCGTCCGTCGACCAGCTTTCTTCCAGCTGTTTTGGCCGGGCCTAAAGTGTCCGGCGCTACCCTACTTGTCATTGGCTAACGAGGGGCTGGCCACCGAATGGTCAACAGGCTGTCGTGACCGTACATTTAAATTTCGAATTTGGCCGGGACGGGGAAAGCTACACACCCGACACGTCCTAACTAAATATTCCCCAGTACGGTCGGCTGCGGGGGAAACGAATGGGAAAAATTCTAAAGTCGGAGGGGACCGCCGGAAGACGGAATCGTTTATTTCCGTGGAAATTTGGGGCCCGAATTAGCCGACGTCTCCGGTACCTATCCGGCGGAGAAATTAAGGTTTGGGGGAAAATTGGCCAGCCTGGGGCGGTGGGGCCCAACATTAATCGGGTCCCAACTATTTTCCCATCCAAGTGCCGCTTAGGTATGAACGGTCCCCTTTCGGCCGCTTCCTTTACCCCCTAACGTTTTCCCACCTCCGGTCGACTTTCTTTCTACTCGGGTGTGGAGCGTAGCCGGTCCACCCTTCCGTATCTGGTAGTTTTCCCATCCACTCACCCTTCCTCACCTATATATACGGCCGGGGTGGCCGAAGCGTCGACCGCCTATCCATTGTTAGTAGCCCGCCCGTAAGCCCACTATCTCCTCTTTAGCTACGTGTCTGATGCCTCGAAATAAGAATCAATTTGTTCGGTTTCGTAACGGTACAATATTTTCCCTGATCAGAAGTGTATCCATTTTGTTTACCTTTCATATAAATTACTTCATTATAGTTTTGTCCGTCCCCCATAAGAGATGGTTTCAGACTAACGAAAGTTATACTTACTTGTTAGCCATCGTCCGAAAAGAATAGACGTTTCATCATTTCGTATAAGTTTCGGCTTTAATTACCGTCATCTTTTATTTTATTGATAAATTCAGTTAATTTTAGCTTTATTATTTGCCCCACCACCGGAAATTCCAAAAAGCCGAAAACATATCACTATGGCGATGAATGGGAATTTGTTTTACCACCAACAATGATAAATGTATTCGCATTATTTATCTTTCGCTTCCTAAAAGGGTCGACATTTCGCAACAGTCCATAAACAATGCGAAAATAAGATGCGGAAAGCGAAAGTCGGACAATTACTGACAAAATTATCTACGCGACGATCGAAGCAGCGTTCGAGGTGGCCGAAATTTTATTAAAACTTAACGAGTGTTTCGAAGATGGCCAAATATGAAAAGTTTTATCCAGGCTCGGAGAATTGTTGTTTCAAAATTTAAAATAAATCTGAAATAATTTCTTCCGTTAAAGAATTGTCACTGTCGCCAAACACCGTTACGCGTAGAACAGAAGCGACGAGTAGAAATTTATGAGTTTCTTAAAGAAAATGCGGGTTCCTATCCTCGCCATTCGACGATCATCGGATGTCACCGATATGGCGCAGCTATGTGTATTTATTCGAATGGCATTCCGAGATGTGTCTGTTACTAAACAACTGTTAACAATTTTACCGATGAAGGGACAAATGAAAGGTCGGGATATATTTAAACCATTCGAGTCCTTTATTAATAAAACAGAATTTCCAATACGTAAACTGGTGTCGATGACGACGGATGGAGCTCCCGCTATGGTTGGAAAGCGTAATGGGTTTATAACTCTCGGTAAAAATGATGATGATATTCCAGGTTTTATCAACTACCTTCGCATTATCCACCAGCGGGTTTTGTTCTTAAAGATATTAAATTCTGACGACGCGACGAATGTAGCATTCAAAATAGTGAATTCTATTCGTGGAAGCGATTGGCCAAGACGAAAATTCAGAGCATTACTAGAAGAATGCGAATCTGATCTCGGGGAATTGATCAGATTCGCGGCTTAGCCATCTTACATCGATAGATGTAAGATGCTGAGCCGCGCTAAGTTTTTGAAAAGATTCTCGGCTCTTTTACCCGAAATAAAGGAGTTTATGGTAACAGCTAACAAATCGTATTCTTAATTGGAAGACGATAAGTGGGTTCTCCATCTGGTTTTTCTCTCTGACATTACAAGAAAACTAAACGAGTTAAATTCGCCACTTGGAGGAAAGAACCAAACATTGACTGATACGGTTAGCGCCGTGAAAATATTCGACCAGAAACTTTCTCCGCTAGAAGCGCAATCGAGGAGAGGGGATTTAAACAATTTGAAAGTATGGCGGCTAAATCTAAAGATAGAAAGTCATCCGAATACGATCGATACATTGATAAGATAACTCCGCTACAAGAGTGAGTTGGTTAGAAGATTTGAAGATACTTCAAAAATAGAGGATATAAAATTTATCGTGTCATTCCCATTCGATAATGAAATACGGTACAAATAGAAGAATATCGATAAAATTAAAAGAATTTCTGGATGTGGACCAAATACTGATTGAGGACGAAATCCTTAAACTAAAACGCGATATATTTTTGAAATCACCAACTTCTTCGCAAAATAATTTTTGGAATTTGCTTGGTGAAGAAAAATATCCACGTTTGTGGAGATGCGCGGCGTATTTGACAACATTTTTTGGATCCACTTTCCTCCGCCAATCTACATTTTCTATAATCGATGCGATCGAAACAAGACATCGCTCCCGTTTGACAGATACCATTTGGCAGCGTGTTTACGAACAGCTATAAGTAGCTACGAACCAAACTATGATCCGCTGGCTGAAAATACGCGATGCCGTGTTTCCCGCGCGCCCTCCGATAATACATAAATATAGTTAATATTTACGAATGGTAAAGCTAATAATAAGCGTATCGCTGGCGTTAATAAAATTAAAATAAAAGAACATCTTGTTTTATTTACATACAATTTTTATGTTTGCGTGAAATCGTCATTAATCGTTGTTATCAAAATAACTCGATATAGGTATTATCTTTGTTTATTTTCATTTAAACTTATTTTTAGCTTTAAATTACTACTTTTAGTGTTAGTAGACCGCCGCCAAAAATTTCGAAAGCGGGTCGCTGGTAGTGGTTAAAACTTTGGCCACCCCCGAGTATACGGTATACGGTGGTCACCACCCGTACTAACTATAATATATACTCTACCAGCCGCTATTCCGATCTTTTTATATAGGTAGGTAGTCGGAATGACGATAGGGCATATATTACGGCCGGATGGCCTCATACGCGTATCTAAAGTGAAAAAGATCGATTAAATGATAAATATGGTATATAAAGGTTTTGGTCGGCCTAGTGGCGCCGTTTTTGGTGGGAGCCCCGCTCTTTTTCTTCTACTCGCCGTTTCCAGACTTTTTCCCCCGACGGTAGTTTTCCCGTCCATCGGTAGCTCGACCGGATAACGGGGAGTCTACCGTATCATCTATCGATAGGTGGGACACCGATAACACTTTAGCTGAACGTCCGATACACCAACGAAAGGTTAAGATTTTCCCAGAAGGGGCGGGCCGAAAGAAAGGGCGCCTTTTCTTTTCCGGTAAGGAGGGCCGTACGGGTTTCCCGAACTATGCAGAAAAACAAAAAGACAAACACAAACTGAGAGCCAAACGCTATGTAATAAGTGGATGCTAAGCCTAAGCAATACCAAAGTCGTAAGTGGCGCCGCGAGTGAAGAAGTTTTGCACGTACGATGGTTTATTCGTTTCCTACCGGCATAATAGAAGTCTAGAAGTTGTGGGTGAGTTGGCTGCTAGAGGAGGCGATGGTGACGGAAATACGGGGATACCCAATTGGACCCGCCTACCCGATTTGGCCGCACTCTCCGCTATAATAATGGGGGGAAATGAATCGCAGACAGTAGGAAAAAAATGACCGAGAACGAGTAGCCGATAATCCCTTCTACGTTTGTCACCACCGTGAATCCGATTATTCGGCGCGGGATAGAAACTTTAGAAACTTATTAGGCTAAAATTAAAGTGGAAGGAAACTCGGGACAGGGGCTATATTCTCTTCAAATTTTATAGTACGTCCACCTACCACCTAGCCGGACCGAGAGATAAGATAACATTTGACACGGTTGGGTAAGATATTTTTAAAAATATTAAATTTAATGGAATAAAATTCGTTTGGAAGTGGTGAAGAGACGACTAAACAGTCTTTAGCGCCACCTATTTGTTATTTTCGGAAATAGAAATTTTTATAGCGTGGAATAATTATAAATGTGTTACTATTATCCCGGTCTCCCCTAAATATAAAAATGGAAAACGGCAGTGTAGTTAGCGGTTCTCCCAGCTCGTCATAGATTTTTCCATCATACGGACTCGGGTGATAGTAATTTAAGCCAGAATACCGGATATCGAGTTAATAGTTAAAATCTTTATTCGTTTTTATATAGTAAAAGAGGCTTTAAAAAGTCAAACTTTTTAAAAAAGTGGGCTGGGGGAGCTGTAGCCCTCTAGGTTAAAATTTAGAAAACGAACTATGGTAATACGTATATTTGTGTAGTCTTTTGCCGGAAAAGTTTCGATGTTTGTGCCGTGGAAATTTTAGTTTGTATTTGAGGGCCAAGTAAATACTAGCCGATGGATATTAGGAGTTAAGTCTAAGTGGAGATACGTCTGGATTTTCTGCTATAAACGTGTACCACGAAATTCGGATTCGAAAACGACAACTAGCCCAATACTAGCTGGGCCAGGCCTCGTGTTCTTTTGGCCAATTCTATCTAGTTAGTTCCTTTTTATGTCGTATTCCAATCGATTAATCGCGTGGTTTTGTAGGGCGAAATTCTTGGAATATTCGTAGAATTCTTGGAATTTCAGTACGGCGATGGCTGTTTCCCAGTTTTGTATATTGGATAATATACAAAACTGGTGGATATTGGTAGTCGGATCGCCACCTAAACGTAATATCGTATTTTTTAACGGATATATTATAGTCTACGGTTTTGGTAAACCAGAAAATCGGTGATCGCTGGCAGATTTTCCTTCGTAGAAAAGAATATCAAAATATTAATGCCAATGTATATCTGTTGGCCACCATTGGACGGTGGGTTTCTCCGTCGACTCACCTTCACCCCCTAAGTCTCAGCATATTTTTAATTAATAATTAAATAAATATAAATAAAGTAATAACCGGGCTAAGAAAAAGCGCGTCGACCACAGATAAGTATGGTTAACCTTTCGGTGGGTGTAAATTAGGCCACCTTATTATTTTTTTGATAGAAATGATAAAATCGGCTACCACCCGACTAGACTCCCACGGGTTTTTTCAAAAATACTAAATTTATGCCAATCGAAAGGTTCACAGTACTTATTTGTGGTTTATTTTATTATTATTATTTTATTTATGTTTATGTAATTATTAATTAAAAATTTAGCTAGGATATACTAGGCGGAGGTGGGTCATTGCGGTTCCAACCATTTGGCAGACACTTGGTTAAAAATTTTACTGTTAAATATTACGAGATATCACGGAATTTTAATTCCCAAATTATTTGTAGAGGAAAACAGTAAAGGTATTAGAGCGTAAGACCGTAGACTTACGCTCCCTTTCGATGCTTAACTCGGCATTAAGTCTATGGGAGCCTATAATAATCTTGTTACCATAGCGTAACTATACTCTCCCATAGACTCCCCAGGCTGTGGAGTTGCCACTACCATTTAGAAGTTGGTAATCGACCGGGTCCATAGATACAGATTGGGAATTAATAGGATACAGCGGGAAAACGGGGATTTACACGGTCATAACATTTTATTAGCCCGCTGGGGACTCTGATTTTCGGCGCGTAAAAAGACAAACGGGGAATTTTGCCGGCTTACAGTACTGTACTTCTTCTATGAAGAAAGTAAAAAATATTAGCGGAGGCAAAATCGGTGATAATTCTGTAGCATCACCGATTTTATACATTTAATAAATTATCGACGTTATTTTAAAATGGTAGCGGTTTGACTGGCTGGATCGGGCCAGCTCTTTATATAACCGCTTGGCCATATCTACGGGTGTGTTCGGTGATCCACAGAAGTTTTGGATCTGTTTTACCGAACCACAAATGGCGAGCGACCGGATCCACAAGTTCTGACGGTACAAAAGCTTTTTCGAGATGCAGCGTCCCTTGTTGGAAGCGAGCGTAACAGTTGTTAACGACGGTAAAATAATAAATACCCGAGTCTCGCAAGAAATTTATGAATTACTACTAGATGATGTGTTTTCTTTATCGCGCAGATATTAAAAATGTATGATAATTGTTTTTAATACAACCTTTATTAATTATATATTAAAATTTTCATCATTTTAATAATTAAGATTTTGCACATTTTTTAAAGTGATTTTCATCGAAAATCAATGAAAAGATTCGTCATCGCACACTTTTTGTTGCGATGACGAATCCTTTTCGTTGCGCACACCTAACCTGGAGTTGTCAGCCATATTGTACCAATCTTTTCTGCCACCTAACGTTCAATGAATATGAGGCATCGTTCCCCGATTCTTATTATTGGATCTGTTCTCTGACTGAACGCGCCTCCGTCTTAAACGTTACTTAGAAAACGCTTCGGTGTACCTCAGTGGCGGAACTACAATGCGCCAGAGCCCGCCATGCGGGGAGCGAGGCTGCCCAACCTTTGTATGACCGTGAGATACTTTTTTCACCGGAGCGATATAGCCATCTACCGATATCGAGGGAATAAAAGTACAAAAATAGCCGTGTCATCTATATAATTCAAAATTTATTAAACAAAATAAACAATTCTTCGCAACACGAAAATAACTACAAATGCGTCAATGAATATGAGGCATCGTTCCCCGATTCTTATTATTGGATCTGTTCTCTGACTGAACGTTACTTAGAAAACGCTTCGGTGTAACTCAGTGGCGGAACTACAATGCGCCAGAGCCCGCCATGCGGGGAGCGAGGCTGCCCAACCTTTGTATGACCGTGAGATACTTTTTTCACCGGAGCGATATAGCCATCTACCGATATCGAGGGAATAAAAGTACAAAAATAGCCGTGTCATCTATGTAATTCAAAATTTATTAAACAAAATAAACAATTCTTCGCAACACGAAAATAACTACAAATGCGTGGGTACATAAACAAAAATTTTAATGCGATATTTGGCATTGTGTAGATTTTGCCATTGATTCAAAATTTGGATTATATGACGAAAGAGGTAATCTTAAAACTTTTACCAACATATTTTGTAAGTTGGATTTTAAATCTATAATTTTTGCTCCGCGTATTTCGGATATTCATTTTCGTAATTGCAGAGCATTGTTCGAAAATGTCTTCGATATTTTTCTTTTTTAGAATATCAACAACTGAATTACATATTAGACAAGAACATTTTGCCATTAACCATGGCAAAAAGAAATCATGTTCCCATTCATTATGGTAATGACAGATTTTAATTTTATTTTCTACGCTAATATTTATGGCTAAAAAAGAAAAAATTTAAATAATTGAAGTTTATTTTTTAATAAATTTAACCCTTTTAGTACCGAACAATGATATACAGGTATTGTTGTCCAGACCCGAGTAGTGGAATAAAGAAAGGAAAAACATTTAAACCTGTTTGCATTTGTCCACCAATTTTTGCTTACTCATCGAAATAATCTTCATTTATTGTTTTTGATATATTTTATATTCTACCGATTGATCTGATCTGCTATTACTTAATAAATGATAAAAGATACAAATAACGAAAACACGTAGGGATTCAGACCTACGTGTTTTCGTTATTTGTATCTTTTAGAGATAACTCAGATTACGTAGTAAAGGTGGTCTGTATTCAACAAAAACACAGACCCATCTTTACTACATATTGTAAAGTGGATGTTTAACAAGCGAGTTGATTGGAAGATGGTCGGAGGCTTGTGATCGACTAAAACGCTTGTCGGGATCGACTGGTTGGGCAGCCCTGGTCTATACTTTCTTCACCCTTTTTTTAAATTAATAACGCGATACAATAAAACGCGCAATAAAAATTAAACGCATCAAGAAAAGAGTGAAACGTCGATAGAATGGGAGCGGTAGGAGCCGTAGCCAAAAATATGAGAATAAAAGATGCGATTAAAAATTTTCTAAATTTAAAATCCAGGAAGAAGAATCTTAAATGTATTTTCTTTTGATAATTTTCAATTATCGTTTAAATGATGAAATTTTATTTTTCTTTTTTTTGTTATTTTCTAAATAAAAATATCTAGATAAAAAAAATTTTTGTGGTAGGAGCCCGAATAATATTTGGCGGTGGTCCAAAAATTTTAAGCCCCGCCTCTGATGTACCTTTACTGTTTTCCTATACAAATAAATTGTAAATTAAAAAATTTCATTATATTTTTTAATATTTAACTATAATATTTTTTAAATTAAGTTTGTGCCAAACGGACTAGAATTTCTCGGCACACCTAGAAATTTTGGCGGTATGTTTCGGCAGAACTACAGAAACTACAGAAATACATTCCCATAGTTCGTTTTCCAAATTTCCACCGGAGCTTTTTAATTCGTATAGGGGGTCTCAGTCAAGCTCGTTCCAACCAATGAAATTACTCGTTACGTCGCATTTCACCGGCTCTGCGCAAACTCAGTATTCGAAGAAAATGGCGGTAAACAGACGTCATTAGACAGCTTCAGCGAGACGTTGACGCAAACGTAAACGCGAAGAAAAATGACGTTACTGAGTTCACTTTCCACGCGTGCGTTTGTAGAAGAAATCTGCTTCAGCGAGTCGTAACTTCCCCAGATAGCGTCACATGTGTACCACATCATATTCGTTTAATACGCTCGCGTAGAACACGAACACCGGGTCCGTGGCTGGTTGATTCGATTTTGTTTTTCAAAATCACTTCGATAGTAGGTAACTAGAAAAAAATATTTAGATTAAATAAAAATGATATAAAGTTTTTCCACTCAGTGTGAGGTATCCAGAAATCACGCCTAAAAATATGGTATAAAAGTAAGTCTTCGAGTTAGATTTTTAACCGTTTTTAATACATTTAATTATCATATCATAGATACAAGTCTAAGGAACGTGCGTACTAAAAGATATGGCATATATTTAGTCTTTTAGTCACTATAAATATAGGTAATCACCAACATGAACTTTCCTGCCAAGCGTCAAATTTGCCATTTTCGACGTGTAGAATGCGAACGAATGATGTTAATATAGAATCTTTCTTTAACTCGAGTTTCGACGTGAAGAAGTCATTAGCGACGATTCGAAATGACGCCATGATTTCGTCATTCCAGCGTTCTACGTCATTCTCGCACTACACGTTTGTGTCGCTGAAGCTGCCTATTATTTATCTAATTACACCACGCACCAACTCTAAGCTTTAATAAGTGAATTGGAGAAATAAGTTACTCTGTTTTGGAGAATATGATAGCGAATGCATCGAAGCAGTCATCCAGATATAAGTTATGTGGAATGACTGATGGTCAGTAAATGCGCGACAAAGATTTGATATTAATACGATGTTTTTATAAAATTAAAAGAAACATTAATCAAAAACGAAAGACAAAAGTAGCAAATATTTGTATTTGAAGCGAATAATATCAATGTTTGTAGTCAGAAATAATGCCACCGAGGTAAGATTTTACTTTGAATTCTGTCATTCACTCGATAGTTTAGATTGCGTATTACTTTTTATAGCTTTAATCGATTCTACTAGTTGTTATTTATAATTACGAATATTAACAAAAACACGAACATTTTAGCGTATCGAAGCTTTTGTATTCGTTGCGAACGCAACGTTAATTTACGCTGACGAGTGACAGCAGTTAATGTAAAATTTTACTTAAAATATTTTAAATCGTCGATAACACAATTGTTAACAAAAATTTAAATACCGATATTAAATTGGAAAAATAAGATGATAAATATTATACATTTAATGCATTCGTTTATTGCTGAAAGGTGTTTAGAAAGTGGGAATAGGCGGTAATGTCCTAAACTGCTGAATAATAACTTAAACAAAAGCGTGTTATTATCCAATAATCTATCGATCAGAATTATAACTCAGTATTTCGTTCAAATCCTCTATTCGAGAAAAACTACAACGTCGATGTATTTTAATTGAAAGAAAGTGTCTTTTATCCAATATGCGTAAATTTAACGGTAATCCTTACAACGCCACAATTTCATTTTTTTAATTAAAAATTAATTTTTTTTAAATAGATCATTCGAAACAATCCAAGTATTTTAATGGCCTTTAAATATTCTATTCCGATTGAAATTACGTATTATTTCTTCTTTCAAAACATCTAAATGTCAATCGTCTCGTCCGAGAGATAGGTTAAAGCTATCACTGTGTAGACTGTAGAGAGACAATACTTAAAACGAGGAAATTGTGTCTTTAGCGGAACAACCAATCAGAGCGACGTTAGCTCACAGACGTCAATTAGTTTGTCTAGAGCGGGGCTGTCCAACCGGCGACCCGACATAAAAATCGTAAACTTCTTTACTTATTTTCTGAAATTCGCTGTATCATCATCGCTAACAAAGAAAAAAAAGTTGTTTCAGTTTTGTACTAAAAATATATAAAAGTAATGAAGTTTTCATTACGTAAATACCTAACTATATTTCCTATTTCCATTTTCTAAAATATTTCTCATTTCAATGATTAAAACTTCTCGATTGGCTGACTTTTAAAAATTTCTGAACGAACATTATTACGCTACCACATTTTTGCTTATTTTTCACGGTGGATATCATATATCGCGCATTATTTGCTAACTTATTCGCTTAATAACTATGGTTACAATTAGTATATTTTATGCGCGGCCCGAAACAATTTTTTTCTTCAAATGTGTCCCGAGGAAGCCGAGAGGTTGGACATCTCTGGTCTAGAGAGACGATTTTGTTAAGAACCGCGTAGTCTCCCGCTTCCGTTTTAAATGGCCAATCTTTCGAAAAATTTCGCGACCGTGGCATAAAAGTTTTTACCAAGAGGGGACTGGGAAAACGAACCGGGCGGGCCAGTATTATTTTCGGATGTCCGGAATTCCAGCGCCGGTTTATCACCCGTATATGATTTACGGCGGGTAGACTGGCTGGTAAATCGTATTCGTTAATTAATCGAGGTTGGCGGTTAATATTTATTAATCGATAATTCCGTTTACCCCAACTCAACTTAGTGTCTCGTCTTCTGTCTTCCCGCTAAACAAGAAAATTTTTAACTCGAAACCGGTGGAGAATTCGTAGTCGACCGGAACGGAAAACCAAAAGTTGCGAGTTATATCGATGGCTTCTACGGCAGGGGTCGGCAATCTTTTTTAATACGAGGGCGTATTTCAGAAATTTGGCGGGAACCGCGGTGGCCGGATAGAGTATAGGAGGATAAAAAATAGTTCACTACGCGCGGCGTCCGATGTCTCTAGTACTCGAAAATTGATTCATCTAGTATTATATAGATGTGGCCAAGATTCGGTTTTCGTCAAAAATTTAATCGCGCAAATCGTATAATGGTTAAAATGGCCAAGATAAAATCGAAGCCAGCCATTATAAAGAATTTTTACTGAAATTATTCGTTACAACTACGAGAATTTGTTGTTCAAATATGTAAAACTTAGATTTCAGATATTTGATCGGCGGGCACCGCGTTGCCGTGCCCTGGTCTACGGTCCGCTTTTCGTATGTGTTTCGATGGTACGGCCGACCGATAAAAACAGTTTTTTCGGGGACCCCAGCGGAATATTAAAATTGGATTAATTTAACAGACCATCTTTGTTACGGATAATAGAGAGAATTTACCAGATACGGAGCCGAAGACACTTTCGAAAACGGTTTAGTTATGGGTGGAAACTATCTAGTATTTGTGTTTGCCAAGTAATCGATATAAAGAAAGCTACGGGTAGCGCCATTACTGGGTCGGTAAATTGTTAGTAGCGTATTCGAAATATTGTTTAAGTGGACCGCGGCTTTTATACGGGACGACTTTTAAATAGCCGTAATACGGGTCTAGTAGCACCGCCCCGGGGCCGGACGGAGACCAAAGAAAACCGTGTGGATAATGGGTGAGGGTCCCGGCCGCCAGACACACTGGCTTATTGTCATTGTCCACTTTTAAACGTGACCAACAGATATTTGCTGGAATTTTCAAACTAAGAAAAAATACCAACTTCTTTTGGAAACCTCCACCTTCTTTTAACGCCTGGCTATTTTTATATTTTAGAAAAAAATTCACCATATTATATTCCTTTATTTTTATCTCTCCATTAATAAATTCTCTTCTAAATGCCCGGTAAACAAAAATTTTATACACGAGTATATATATTGTATATCGGTGTAGCGAAATTATCGTAAATAAAGGAATTGGCGTTCTTTCCGAGACGAAAATGACGTGGACCGTCCAATCCGTTCGTTGTTATACCCAACAGCGCTTTTTTTCTGATAAGAATGGAGACACGGAGTCTTTTTAATTAAAATTTAAACCTAGCGTCGGTCGTTCCATTTTAAGGCGTACGTGGCCACCACTAAACACCAAAGTCGATGCGCCTAGCCGTCTGGCCCGGTATACCATCCGTTAAATAGTCATTGCCGAAAAAGTATATAGGCGTAAATAATTATTACCGCCATTTTCGTCTAAAACTTGTGTAATTAATTAGAAAAAGTCGATAGAAAACTATTAGTAAGGGGGAAAGAATTAGCGCGCGTTTAGCGGATGTACGATATTTTAGGGCGTATCAAGGAATGTTCCGTATACGATTCTAAGTGGAATGGATTTTTTAGTGGGCCGGCCATATATCGAATTTTAATGCGGGAAACTGGCAGCAATTTTTAATACTTTATAGCGGAATTACTCTTTAAAAACGCTCGGCCGCCGGTGGTGTAAATAATTTGCACGGATGTAATATACCAATTTTTACCATCGGGCCCGGAAGGATCTACAGCCGACAGCTAATTATCTAATTCTTTCGGTAAATTTTCCTTACTAATAATTTTTTATTGGTCCGGATTAGGCGGAACACGTAAAAATACGCGGTATTTACCATAATTAGTAAGTATACGGTAGTATAGATAGCCTATATACTTTTTTAGATAAATTAATAAAAACTTGGCCCTTTCCTATACTAATTTGCATTATTTTTATAACGGTACGCCGGGACCCGACTACTCCAATCAAAGTCGGAGAATGGTCGATTAGCCTCTCGATTGGCTTAGCGCGTTAATCGAAGAATGGCACCCAACCCGGCTAAAATAACTATAAATAGTTAAAGCCATGGCCAGGTCGTTCGCTGGCTAACTTCGAATCGGCTTTTTCCCATCTCTGATGTGTAGCGCGCGCATTCAAAATCAGTGTTCGGAATACGTACGCTGCTGTTCGCATTTCGCGTACGAAACCCGTTAAAAAATGAGGCTTTTTCCTATCTCTGATGTGTAGCGCGCGCATTCAAAATCAGTGTTCGGAATACGTAGGCTGCTGTTCGCATTTCGCGTACGAAACCCGTTAGTAATCTTCGAAGAAAATACTGATGGCGGGTGGCGCAGATTCATCGTCATCGGGAGATTCTACTGTGAACTGTATTACTTGTAATGTCCACATACCATCTGACGACGATTATATAGTGTGTTCCATTTGTAGTTGTAGCGAACATATTAAGTGTGGTGGAATGTCTCCGGTAAATTTCCGGAAGCTGTCGAAGAGTGCTAGAAAATCACAGGTACGCTCTAAATGTAAGACTATTCGTTCGTCAGCCAACGAGCGTAATATAACCATGAGAAATAAAGGTAATATTCTACCAGCTGATAATACGGCTGATTCTGTAGAATGTGAAAATGATGATTTGCCTGAACGTGACCGAAAACTACTTGTATCGATTTTTGAAAGTACTTTTGAGGAGTCAACTTCTAAATTGTTTGAGCGATTAATGTACTCGACTCGATAAAATGGAGGATCGGTTTATTACTGTTGTTACAACTATGAATAAGTGACTTACCATTATTGAATGCCAGATGGAAGACAATTCTCGGGTTGCGATTGCGAACTTAAACACATCGAAACACCTGAAAGACGTTTTTAATAGTTGGGTGTATTGATACTAGCGAAAATATTAATGCGTTAAAAATGCGGGTCGGGATGTTTGCCGACAAAATAGACAAATATAAATCTAATAAAGTCACGCAATGTTTATCAAATAATTCAATTAATAGAGAGGTAAAAATTAATTCTAATACAGACTGTTTTAAAGATCCGGTTTCTAATGTGAAAACTCTCTCTCATGACGATGTTTGTTCCCGTAGAGTTGAGAGGAGCGATAACCGGGTTGCGCGTGATGAAAGACGCATTACTTTACTAGATATTTCTCCACATGGGGCTCTGAAATGTGCGGAGCTCCAATGTTGGCGAAATCGTGTCTCTTTCTGATCAAAATGTCATGAATCGAATGTCCAAAAATATGGATGAACCGGAGTTACGATCTATGACCAATTTCTATACGTCGAAGAAAAAGATATTTATAAGTAGAACTTATCCGGATACGACATCAACGAGTATCAAAATGTCATGAATCGAATGTCCAAAAATATGGATGAACCGGAGTTACGATCTATGACTAATTTCTATACGTCGAAGAAAAAGATATTTATAAGTAGAACTCATCCGGATACGACAGTCAACGAGATACATGATTTTGTTCAATATCATTTTAATTGCTCTGGAACTGTGTCAAAATTGAGGACAAAATTTAACACGTATTCATCATTTATTTTATTAATAGATTCAACTAAATGTCAGCAAATTTTGCGCAGTGACAAATAGTCTACCGAAATTTTGGTTAAGCTTTTTCATAATAAACGTTCAAAAATCTCCACGAATATTCCGGTCTCAAGTAATAGCCAATATTTTTATAACTCTTAACAGAATGAATAGCAGCTAGCAACTACAGAAGGTTGTTTTGCATGAATCAGAGTACAAAAGAATCTATTATCAAAATGTTAGGTCTTTAAATAACAAAATACCAGGTCTGGAAACTTTGCTTAATCTCGGTTTTGACTTTGTACTGATAGTAGAGACATGGCTAAGGTATGATGCAGACTATGATATTGTTCAAACTATAATTATTATTCATTCAATTTAAATAGAAGAGACTGTCGAGGCGGTGGGATGCTCTTGTTGTCAAAGAATACATCTTTTAGAGTTTTATTTTCATATGAGGAATACTTTATTACTATCATATCTACTGATACAGTATACAACTTTGTATATGTCTAGTTTATTTCCTTCGCGTTATATGTAGTGACGGTTTTCACATATTGGAAAGTTTAAGATTACATATGGATTTGACAGTTAAAAAATATCCAAAATATCCTTTTTTTCTGCTAGGAGATTTTAATTGCAGAAATGTTAAATGGAGTAAAGGTCGCCTTACATTTGATTTAGCTAATAATTTTGAATTAAAATTTCTGAATGACAATTTTTTATTTTGACTTTTCACAAGGTATAACGCATCCGTCAAGAGAAGATAATTTTTTGGATCTTATTTTTACTCGTAATATTAGCGAGTCTAATCTTGTATTAAAAATGAATGTGTGTAAGAATTATGATACTCAGTTTGAGCACACGCCTTCTTGTGAATACTGTGATTATACTCAACGTAATCAGTTTATTGTTTCAAGTGATAATTTTGTTTTTAATTCCGATCATCATGCTTTCGTAGTGAATTTCTCACTCAATGAGAACATAATGTACCACGATGTGTTCAATGAGACCTGTTATGATTGCAGATTTGACTGGGCTGCTGCTGATTGGGAGTCTGTCAGACTGTTCTTACAGATGCAAGAGTGGTCTGTAATGTATTCGACTTTAAGTACTTTACAGGAAAAATTTGATAGACTTTATCTTTGGTTTAATATGGCGATAAATAAATTTGTCCCTTCTCATTTTTATAGATCCAACGCTAACGGTCGAAAGCCTTGGATTACAAAGAAGTTAAATTCGAATAAAAACTTGAGAAAGAAATATTACAACAAATGGAAAAAGAATAAGGATAAGGATAATTTCTCAGCATTTAAAAATTATGACAAAATAATGCTTCGGGAAAAATTAATGACTGCAAAAATGGAGTAGGGTAGAGCGGGGCTAGTTGAGCATGTTTTGGTTTGAAGGCATATAAATATTTTCCTATTTACAGTACGAAAATAAAAATCAAACCAAATGGCATGTTTGACATCAGAATTCTTAATTATTAACAGAAAAATATTAAACATGCGAATACAACCGAAAAATAACGTCTCAAATGAAGTCAGACCAAGATGCTCAACGTACCCCGATAGTGGGGTAAGTTAAGCCACCGCTGAGGTAAGTTGGGCAGCGATGTTGAAAACTGAAAATAAACGCGAAAACAATGAAAAGCAATTATATTATTGAATAAGTTTAACAGTTAACGTTATCATAACCTTTATATTAATTTAAAATATTTTCCTAATTCAACCAAACGTCATATTTTCGATTGAAAAACCACGTCAAAGTGAATCAATAAAAATATAGAATTTGAAAAAACCGCGTTATATCGAAACAGCGTTAAACGGAGCAGGGTTAAGTGGACCAAATCTAGTGTTGAACAAAATTTTCACTTGCCTGTTGAAACAAAGAAATTTGTGACTGTGCTCGTTTCGATCATGTGACTTCAACTAGAGGGGGTTAATACGTCACCTCTCTATAAAATTTCCTTTATTTATGCATGTTCGTTCCTGTATGTGTTTGTGTTTCTGAGAAAAAGACATTGCCCAACTTGCCCCACTGCTCAACTAGCCCCGCTCTACCCTATATTACGAAACTACCGGTTGAAACTTTAAGTTCAAATTACTTCTGGAAAACACTTCCAACTCTTAATAGCAAAAAACTTAAAAATAATCGTGTTATTTTCTCGAGCTCACTAAAAAAGGAGATATGGGAAAATCTAAAAACCAAACTATCTAAATCAACCAGTGGTTCAGTGTATTATGATAATTATTCTGATAGAGATTTTGCAAAATACAGGTTTGATAATTTCTTTAATAAAAAAGATTTTTTGGAGGCCACAAAGAACCTGAAAAAGAAATTAACCAGTCCGGATGGAGTACCTATTGTTTTTTTCAAGAAGGTATCCTCTGAGATTATCGACCACTTAACATTTTTATGTGATCTGTGTTTGGTAAACAATTTTTGTCCCAGTCAATGGTGCGAGTCACACTTGGTTCCATTATGTAAGCCAGAAAAGGAATCAATGTTGGTCAATTCTTATAGGCCAGTTGCCTTAAACCTCTGCGTTTTTAAAAATATTTGAAAAACTGGTGTTAAAAATAACAATGTAAAGAATAATTTATCAAAGGAGCAACGTTACGCTTTACCTCGTAGATCATGTCTCACCAATTTAATAAAAACCAAGCAATTTATACTAGAAAATATGCGTAATACATATGTGATATATACGGATATATCAGCGGCATTTGATTCACTCGATTTGGATATTTTATTGAAGAGGCTGCTGGATCAACAGTCTCTGGATCCTATTATTTGTCATTGGTTGTATACATACTTAAATTTAATGATTGTTTTTCTGCTCCATTTCCGCTAACAACTGGTATCTTACAGGGTTCACTTTTGAGTGCAATTCTGTTTGATATTTACATTGATCCCATCTTTAATATTACTAATTCTAAATTAATATCATACGCTGATGACACGAAATTATTCGATTGTTCACATTCTAGAATACAACAAGAACTGATAAAAGTTAATGAATGGCTGCGTACCAATAATCTTATATTAAATAAAACTAAGACCAAATACATGTGTTTTACTCTTCTTAAATATATACCAAAACTGCTTTGGATTGATAACGAAAAAGTTCGATTGGTTGCAGAAATAAATGATCTGGGAATTATATTTGATAATAAGTTATCCTTTAGGTCACACGTTAATAATATCATCAAAAAATGAACACAAGATTAGGTATTGTAGTAAGAAATTTTTATTATTTACCAACACTAAAAATCAGGAAAATAAATTTTTTTCAATTTTTTTCACCTAAATTTTTATTATTTACCAACACTAAAAATCAGGAAAATAATTTTTTTTCAATTTTTTTCACCCATTGATAGACTATGGGCTGGTTGTATGGGCTTCAACTTCGGCGAGTTTTCTGATTAAACTAAATATTGTGTTGTCTAAAATTCAAAGAATTCTATTTCAAAATTTTATTAGTGACGTGGAATATAATGTTATTAATTTACATAAAATTACCTTGCAAAATAGAATTTTATATTTTGATGCGAAATTATTTTATTATATACATTATGCTATCGACGAGTTAAATATACATTTGAGAATTTTCGGAAAATATACAAGATCATCAAATTTCCTTGGCGGAAATTTTAGACGTTTAAATTTCTCACTTAGATCTTTTCCCGAGCGTTTATTGAATTTTAAAAATTTTCAAATAAATGAATATATTCTATCAGATTATAAGGCTTTTATGTCATCTATAAATGATTTTTTGGCCAAGAATTTAACTTACAATTACTGATTTTAGTACAGTATTTGGTAATACATATGTTTAACTTACAAATAGTAATTTTGATAAGTTATGTTATATGTATTCTGTGCTATTTGTTAAATAATGTATTGTTGTTGATTTGTAATATTAGTATCTGACTTGTTCTTACTGAATGTTCTTATTGTATGTGCCAATCAGTGTTTGCTCCACGCAATATGTGGTTGTAAATAGATAAATAAAATAAAATTTTAACTCTGGGAAGTATATTTTCTTCTCCGTGTTATTTTATACTGTATATAGAAAATACCGAAAACATAAAAGTAGCAAAAAACCGGGCAGGTTGACAGTCAGCGTATGAACCAGCCTCTCTAAAATTCGCTGAGTTGTTGGTACTGCCGATGGATACGACGTACCAGCTTCTTCGTAGACTACTTAACGTAAACGAAACAGCCAAACCGGTCGGATATATCCGTACTTCTTCGTCTTCTGGGGCTAATATGGATGTTGATATATCCGTACTTATCAACGCTGCTCCAGATATTTGCCTCAGGGGCTCTATTCTGATCGTCGAGTAAAACCGGATTCGATTTGTGACGTCAGGAGTCGACGCGTTTCACCATCGGCCGTCAGAAATCGCATCTGAGCTAAATTGCTATTCTGAACAGTGAGTTTGTGAGATTCGATCTTACATAGTAGCCTGGGTTCTAGGATTGCACACTTCCGTTAATTCTCAGCCAATAGAACAGCTTTTTACTGACATCGAGCGACTCGATATCAAGGATGTGGTTATAACTTAACAAAATGAATTATTATTAGACTTTTTAAAAGAAAATAGAAATTTAATTACAAAAAAGTTAAGTAATAGTTTTACGATAGAGGATAGTCAACGTTTATGGGAGAAAGTAACCGAATTATTTTATTGATAGCCTTACTAACTTCACTTATGCATATTAATATTAGAAAATTGCTGAATAATTCTAAATTAAAAACAAAATTAATGAATGCGAGCTTAATATATCTATTTTCTTTAAATATTTTTTATTTAAATAAATTTATTACGTCTTAGACCAGCGTTTCTCAAACTTTTTCCATTCACGACCCCATTTTTCATTACGTGATTTTTCGC
>AYEL01050922.1:0-29712 GCA_000484575.1 Olivierus martensii | reverse complement strand
TTTTACAGAGATTTAAAATAATAATAATAATAATAATAATAAAATTGTCGAGTTTGATTGGTTGATTTTAAAAAAACGTCATCGTTTCTATATTACGAAATTTAAAAATAATAATAAAAATAAAATTGTCGAGTTTGATTGGTTAATTTTTAAAATACGTCATCGTTTCTGTATTACGAAATTTAAAAATAACAATAATAATAAAATTGTAGCTTTTGATTGGTTGATGTTTTAAAAAAGTCATTATTTCTATATTACGAAATTAAAATAATAATAATAATAAAATTGTCGAGTTTGGTTGGTTAATTTTTAAATATACGTCATCACTTCTGAATTACGAAATATTTAAATTATTTTAATCCTTATTGGCGACATAAATTTCGAGTCTCTCCTAAGTTCGTTTACGAATTAAATAACTCATGTATAATTTACAATCCTATTGGTTATTATTGATGACGTAATATGAAAAGTTTTAAATCTCTGTTCAGCGATTAGTTATTCTCGGTTAATTACGAAATTTAAAAATAATTATTATTAAATTTTTTTTTTCTTACTCGCTGATTGGACGGTTTGAATTTTTAAATTTGTAATCGATTAATCTATTTTAAAAACGTGATTACTTTTCGTAATATTAATAATTGTTAATTTTTATAGATTATTTGTCAATTTTAACTAGATTACGAGTATGTTTTATATTTTTAATATAATTTATCGTTCTGTTATCAATTGGTAATACTTTAAAATATAAATATTGCTGATACAAGCTTCGATAATTAATTATGTATTCGAACACTAATCCAATAAACAGTTTAATACTGCACAACACGATTTTAACTTCATCTATGATTTGTTATTATTGTGTATAAACGTCATTAATAATAAGGAAAGCATCTTCGAGCATATTAAAATTCGGCATTAATGACGTTTACCATTAATTATTGTTAATAATATGCTAAATATATTCAATAAAGCAATGATTAGAATCTATGATTAAACTGATATAAAGCAGCGATTTTTTTTTTATTTTTTTATTTTATTTTTTTAATGGGATTATCGACGATGATTCAAAATTGTTAAACGATGCACTGGCTAACAATTGATAATGCAGCATTTAAGCGATTATAACAACAAATCATAGTCGACGTTTAAATGATAAAGCGAAGTGATTATGTGTGTATGTGTGTGTTAGTATTAATGATGTTGGGCAAAGTCGATGATAACCAATCATAAATGATGCTGAAAGTATATATACATAACGCGTTTACCCGTTGCTTCCTAACAAAACGTGTGGAGAGAATGGATAGTCGCTTGTTTCCTTTTTTAACTTTTTTTTTTATTTTTTAAACGAATTTAATAGGATATTTATTACCACGCGAAACTCGAGGGATGAATTAAAATAATGGATTTCGTTCAGAATCATTATCTCAAATAAGTTCAATCAAGTTCAAAAACGATGATCGTAACGTCAGAAGTTTTCTCGTCCATAGTATGTTGTGTCGACGTTTCTGTTAGAACGTGATCATTGCATAGCAATTACGAAGTTGCAGTTTTATTGATTACTATACTTAAAATATCTCCAGTTCAAGAATATCATATCTAGAAACGGCAGTGAAATTCAATAGCTTGCTAAAAATATAGCTATTGAACTCCATTAAAGTTTAACAGCAACAAAAAAAAAAAAATGCGATGTTGAAATCCATTCCGATTGAATGTGAACGAGGCAGAAAAAAATTTTCAATAACAATCGAAAACTTTTTTTTTATTTAGTTAACTAACTAATTAATTACAATTTCCCCTTCCGAGTTAGTTTGTTAATTATAAAAAAATATAACAAAGAGAGAAAAAAATTAATACATTAGTATTAATTAAATAAAAATCGCATTCGATGCTAGTTAAAATTAAAAGATAACTCAGGGAGAATGTTTTGAATTTTTATTAAATTTCGGCAACTGAAAAAATATATATAACACTAAACTATATTTAAGTTCAATGCAAAAAGTGATGATAAAAAATAATGAACTCTGCTATTGCTCGATAGTGTTGTACTTCGATAGAGGCCCAATTCAATTGCAGTACAGTATATATATATATATATATAAAGAAGAAAAATCAAATTTCGTGAATTCAAACTTTGCTTTTTTAGCTAGTTAGCAAACTAGTTAAAAAGTGAATTGCTAAAAAAATAAAATAACTGCATCAGTATTAAACTCCAATCATATTCAATGCTAGTTAAGGGGATGCCAAGAGAAAATATTGTATTGAATTTTATATTAAAGTTCAGCAGCAACAGAGTTTATAATATTGAACTATATTAAAGTTCAGCAGCAACAAAGTATATAAAACTGAACTATATTAAAGTTCAGCAGCAACAAAGTATATAAAACTGAACTATATTAAAGTTCAGCAGCAACAAAATATAAAAAACTGAACTAAGTTACATTAAAATTAAGAAACAACAAAATCTGTAAAAATGAACTACATTAAAACTCACCAGCAACAAAATGTATAACACTGAACAACATTAAAGTTCAGCAGAAACAAAATATATAAAAATGAACTACATTAAAATTAAAAAGCAACAAAATATATAATACTGAACTACATTAAAGTCAGCAGAACAAAGTATATAATACTGAACTAAATTAAAACTTAACAAAAACAAAACATATATAATTGAACTACATTAAAATTAAGAAATAGCAAGATATATAATACTGAACTACATTAAAGCTCAGCAGCAACAAAATATATAACACTGAACTATATTAAAGTAGAACCCAAGAAAAAAAAACTGATAGTAAAAAATAATGAACATCGCTATGGTTCAATAGCACTTGCTACAATAGAGGCGATATTCAATTGAATTATATCTAAAAAGAAAAATAGAAATTCAGACTTCAAAAATTCAAAATTAAACTAATTAATTTTTAGTTAGCTAGTAAACTAACTAAAATAGGAAAAATTAAAAAAAAAATAATAATAACTGCATTAATATTAAATTCCAATATGATTCGATGCTAATTAAAAGAAGAGAGTATAGGAGAAAGTATTGAATTTTATTAAAGTTAAACAATATCATTGAACTACATTAAAGTTCAGCACAAAAAATTAGTAAAAAAATAATGAACATCGCTATGTTTCAATAGCACTTACTTCAATAGAAGCGAAATTCAATTCATTATGCCTAAAAATGAAAACAAATAAAAATAAAAATTCGAAATTCAAGGACATCTAATATTTCTATATATTAATTAAAAGATTATAAAATTTAACTAGAAAATTTTATTGAAATACAATAAAAATCTCAAAGGAAACTAAACTGAAGCAGTTTAATTACATTCTGAAAAATACACGATGAACAAATGCCAAACACGTTACATTTGACCCCCCCATTACTTTGCAAGATACTGAATGATCGTAGTCAAGGTAACAATCACTAACTTCGGTCGTAGGCATCACCTGCCAGCTCTCGTACCTGGACGCACGGGGGCGCTGCTGGCAGAGTTCCCAGGCTGGATGTCTTCCATTCTGGCCGATAGGGGGGAGAGAAATTGGCCGGAAGTTGGAGCGTATCCGCTAAATGAGATGGCTATATATTAATTAAAAGATTATAAAATTTAACTAGAAAATTTTATTGAAATACAATAAATAAAAATCTCAAAGGAAACTAAACTGAAGCTGTTTAATTACATTCTGAAAAATACACGATGAACAAATGCCAAACACGTTACATTTGACCCCCCCATTACTTTGCAAGATACTGAATGATCGTAGTCAAGGTAACAATCACTAACTTCGGTCGTAGGCATCACCTGCCAGCTCTCGTACCTGGACGCACGGGGGCGCTGCTGGCAGAGTTCCCAGGCTGGATGTCTTCCATTCTGGCCGATAGGGGGGAGAGAAATTGGCCGGAAGTTGGAGCGTATCCGCTAAATGAGATGGTCGCCGTTAAAACAACAGATTGACTCAACTGATAAAGAGTTTTTTTTCCTCTTTTCCCCTTCGATAATAAAGATAAATATCGAATAATAAGCTCGGAAAATGGCAGCTTATTGTGAAATTTATACGTTAAGCGAATTTTTCCATTTGTTATTATTTCATTGAATTTTAATACGGATTTTCCGAAAGGTCACGACTGCATTTCTAGCTTCTACCTTTCGTAAATATGTCTGGGAAACAGTTTCTGTTAAATTTTGCAAGGTGCCAGGGGTTACATAATGAATGAGCTTCCGTCTGTCGTATAGGTCTGCTGTAGATCTCTTATCTATTCAATCTCATAAGATGAAGATTTATAATACACAATAGCGTTTGTTCCTGCCACTTTTAATCATTTAATTAAAATTTTACTAATCTATTCAATCTCCTTATGTAAATGAAAATTTAAGGGAAGAGTTTTCTTTTTCATTTTTCTAACATTCTACGGGTATTTAATTAAAAATATTATTTATGTAAAGGGTTCTTTTTCGCATAACTTATGCTACAAGTAAAGTCGATCTTAAATGACGTAACAATGTATAAATTCCTATTGTTAGAAGATTTTTTCATATTCTAAGTTTATAAAGTGGTAAAATTTCCTTTACGTGCAATACTGTCGTGCTTCAACACAGGAAATTCTGTATAGCGGTGTTTTATTTAAGTGTTGTTATTGTGTTTCTGTGAGGCTTATTAACCGTGTGTTCTTCTCTTCTATAACCTTTTGAACTCGTATTTTTATCCTCGTTTCCTTTACAAACTTCGTTAAACTCGCCTTTCCTACTCCTGCGTGAGATTTTATGTTTAGCTGTTTTAATTTTTAAATAATTTATGCTGCAAAGTATAGTTATAAATACCATTTAAGATTATGAATAAATAATTATAATTTAATAATATATGATGAAAATTAAGAAAGTTTTATCGCTTTCCAAGCAATAGAAGTAAATCTTCGTTTGGTTTGTTCGTATTTATCATCCGAATATTATTATTGTTGCTGTGATTAGGTAAAATTTATTACCTCTGTTGCTCAGACAGATACCAAACATTAGTCTTCCACCGCAAATAGTGTTTCGATTAACCAATTGTAAGATGATAACCAAAGATGATTATCTTTGGTATCCAATTATTTATTGCTTCTCCGGTTTATGATTATTTGGTTGTAAAATGAATATTTTAACTAATCATCTGTCAAACGAGTTGCTGTTAACTGTTATTGTTAAACATGTACTCGGTTTGGGTTGATTTAATTCGTTACAACAAGTTTTTAATTAGCAGAAACACTAGTTTTTGGATTAATTGGCAAATTTTTGGTTTTATTGAAAAATAAAACAGTTATCGAGATTTTATTCTCTTAATTATCAATAGTTTCTTTGTCTGAATTCTGGCAAATTTTTGGTTTTATTGAAAAATAAAACAGTTATCGAGATTTTATTCTCTTAATTAGTTTCTTTGTCTGAATTCCGTATTGTGTTAATTGCTTTCGCCATTATTATTAAAACTGTTCGTTGTCAGTTTGTCTAATACCTAATTCATTTTTCTCATTCTTCACAGATTGTTTCCTTTATGAAACTTTGGCATTTTTTATTGTATTAATTATTATTCTTTTATTTTTAAAGCTGTTTGCTGTCTTATAATGAGTGCAAACACTTGCGATAAAGGCCTCAGAAAGGTGAGATGGGGCCTGTTTACAGGCAAAAAATGGTTCTCATTGTAAGATAAAAACATAGGAATAAAATCGCTACTCAGTAAACAAAAAATGTATATGAACAAAATCTTCAAAACAGATTCTTTTTCAATCACTTACATATCTTTTTTTTTATATATAAAACATTAAATTTTTAGGATCACCGGGACCAGTTATCTGCGATACTGATCGCATTTTATTGAACATGATCAGTACATAATACTGTTATTTATCTTCAATTTTATTCACCATATTCACTTTTCTACTACTCTTGCACTACAATCTCCTATTTTTCCGAAGATATTTCTGTTTTTGTCTTTATCAATTTTTGCTTTTTCTTTTTTAACTATGCATAATATCGTTCTACAGTTTTTATATTTTAGTAAAAATGTAGAGTATTTACAAGCAATATTTATCTGCGAAAAGATCTAATTAGGAGTATAACGTAAATCTCAGGAGGTTTTTTAGTAAACAGAATTTTGCTCTTTGCTACTTTATTCCTTTTTAATTTTTTTACGTATTTTTGCTGCATTTATTTTTATTTCTACTATAATTCCTGCTTACTAAATTCTTATTTCGTTTATTTTTAATACAGAAAATATGGATGAAATTTTAAACATTTATTTAATTCGCCCTGTTTATTAATTTTATCCTAACAATTCAACTTCTTCTCCATTCTCCTTTAAATTAACACGAGAGAGAGAGAGAGAGAGAGAGCTGACACTATGAAAAGAAATCTTTCTATCTTATCATTTATTCAGCATCTCAACCAGAAAAATTTTATTACTTTTCTACCAAATTTTCGGCCATTTTAAATTAAAACAGTCAAAAGTACATTTCTATATATATACTCTTCAGAAAAGTGAAACTAATTGCTTTCGGACAAAAGTATATTAGGAAATTGGAAACAATGTAACAGCAACAATTGTCCACAGAAAATGATTGTTGGCAGAAGCAAGGCCCAAAGCAAAATTCTGTATTGATTGCCACAGGCCAACATTTTCTGCTAATTCTATCCAGAACAGACACGATTCTCTATTATATATTCTGTTGCTTTCGGTCAATTAAACTCGGTCGTATTCCTATATTTAATTTCTATGACTGTTAATAGTCGCGTTCACGCACAAATTATTGAATTAAAATTTTTCTTTTTTTACCCCTTCCTCCCCTCCAAAATAACCTAGAACAGTATTCTCTATCAGTAATAACATTTATTAATTCGTTTCCTGACTTTTAACATAATTTATATATCTGTAATCGAAATTCTAAAGAGTTCGCGCTTTAGAATAAAATTAAAATTCGTGGAGAGAAATTTTAAATAAGCTATTCCAATATTTAATATTTTTAACTGAAACTTCTCTTAACGCTGTAAATACCGTTTTAAGTTTCCTGGAGAATTTTATTTTATTTATTTATTTTTTTTCTTGTTTTTCAATTTTCGTATAGTATTTTTGAACGAATTTTCTCTCTCTCTTTTTTTTTACAATACTGTTTTTCGGGTAACATTGTTTTCTACTTTAAAGCAACTTTATCCACTAAACAACCAGCTTTTGTTGTGGCTAAACAGCCAAATTTTTGCAATACTTTGCAGCCGAATTTATCCACTTCTTTACAATCAATTTTGTCATGCACTATAGACAACTTTATCCACTTTACAGCCAGCTTTGTCATTGCTTTATCCACTTCTTTACCTACTTTATCCACTTCTTTACGTCCAATTTTTGCTATCGATTTGCAGAGCCAACTTTTTTTCCTTTATTAGTTTAGAGTCAATTTTATTCACAGTTATGTAGGCAAACAGAAAATATCATACTAATTATAAATAAAAATCCATAAATAGCGAAAATTGAAAACATTGTCTTGAAAAATCAACATTCAGGATCCTGTTAAACGGCTGGATTTCGGCTTAAATGGCAAAAAATTCGCTAGAAAGATAAACTTTAAAATATTATTTCAGATTTAAGTGAGGAATCGCAGTCTGCTAAATATCCCACTTTGTTTTTTAGTAGCTGCAAATGCACTAGTGGCAACGTTTAACTTTTATCCTTTAAAATCAACCATCTGACAAATTACCGAATTACGATTATTCTCGCTGAGATATCAACCATGTTTACGAGGAAACGAAACATTAAAGTTTATATATATAAAACGTAAAAAAAAAATAAGCTTACAAATGTTTCCATTTCGTATACTTCTTTATTTTTCTACAATACAGCCACGTTGCTTTTACTCGATTTTCTTCTCAGTACAAAAACTTGTACCACTCTTACCACCATAATAAATTCAGAAGCCAGCAATTAAAAATAATGACGGTTATATTTCGGCCTTGATATTTTTACTGGAAAAATTTATTTACTCAATTTAATTTTTTTTCATCGTGCTTTAAATCGGTAGCAGTTTACAGATTATTTGACATGCTAAATGAGTTTACAGTTTTAAGTCGCATCATTACTTTTACTAACTTGGAGAAGTTGCTTTTTTCTTTTTTGATTTAGTGTTTCCTTTATTATTTGAATAAGAATATCATTTTTAATCATTTTAATGATATAACTCTACTTCCTCCTTGCTACTGCTTTTCGGTCCTTTTACCGTTTTTAATCACGATTTTTCTAAAATTGAGTTACTGCATTCCTTTTCTTTACTGCAGCATCTACTACGGCAAAATGGCACAAAAACCTTTCTACTTTTCTCTAAGTTGTAATGGTACAACTGCTACATTAACTTTCTCTGCTTCTCTATTTTATGACATATTAATGATACTTCCCCAAAGTTTTTATCCACTCGATTTTGTAGCAAGAGTTTTCTCCTCTACTTGGTGGTACAATAATATCTGTTTTGTACTATATTTTCTCTTTGACACTTCGGGGATCGTACTTTAACTTTTCTAAAAGATTTTTTTTCCCTTATTTAACTACCACAGCTTATAAAATAAATATAAGGTCCTATATATCACAGGGAATTTTAAGTTTTATCTGAAATAATAACACATGCCAAGCTATATTTCAAAGCGAAGCTTTTTTTTTTCACTTTAAAGAAAAAAAAATCATAAATAACCTTTAACAAATTCATAAATGAAAGCTGCAGGTGAAAAATCCCATAAAAGAAGAAAATTGAAACGCAGAGATGTTGACTGTTTTAACAGTTAGAGTCAACAGAAACAAAATGAATTCGATCTTCTTTTTATTTTTAGCTCAACTAAACAGATAAACAAGGAGGAAAATTATTTTTTGACAATTCATTCAATTTTTACGTTTATTTTTGAATTTTAATGAGATTAATAGGCTTACAAAATAAATAAACAAAATTTTAAATTGTAGTAAAATCCATTTTTAAGGAATTAATTTTTTTTTTACTTTTTTAAATTTTCTCTTTTCTGCCAACGAAGATTTAATCTTCTTTGCTTACGAGTGCGTGTAATCTTTAACGTACAGTACAGTCTTATACGGTCGTAATACATTAAAGACTTTTGAGATCGAGACACGCTATTGGTTAACTCGACATGTCGATTACTTAAAAAAACTATCGATTTCGTTTAGAAAATCTTCATTCACTTTTGAGACCGAGATACGCTATTGGTTAACTCGATATGTCGATTACTTAAAACATAATCGATTTCGTTCAAGTACTCGATTTCATTTAGAAAATCGTCATTCACTTTTGAGACCAAGACAAGCTATTGGTTAACTCGATATGTCGATTACTTAAAAAAACTATCGATTTCGTTTAGAAAATCTTCATTCACTTTTGAGACCGAGATACGCTATTGGTTAACTCGATATGTCGATTACTTAAAACATAATCGATTTCGTTCAAGTACTCGATTTCATTTAGAAAATCGTCATTCACTTTTGAGACCAAGACAAGCTATTGGTTAACTCGACGTGTCGATTACTTAAAAACAATCGATTTGGTTCGAGTAATCGATTTCGTTTAGAATATCTTGCACTCTTCTACAAAATTATTTTATTATATTGAACTTGCTATAAAATTTTGACGATTGCAAGTGGCAGTGAAAATTCTTTTGCAGAAAATCTTTTCCGCTGTTTCGGAAGAAAATATGTTTAACCGAGCTTATTATAAATTTATCACTTTTTATTCTCAGATGAATGGATGGCAATGATATGGAATGTAAGCAAGGGTTTTTCAGATTATGAAAGACAAATTGTGTTCTGTTCACATTAGTGCTTACTTATGGACCTCTACGGATGACATGAATG
The DNA here is from genome assembly GCA_000484575.1 of Olivierus martensii. Classification (NCBI taxonomy): domain Eukaryota; kingdom Metazoa; phylum Arthropoda; class Arachnida; order Scorpiones; family Buthidae; genus Olivierus; species Olivierus martensii. The sequence goes on along the minus strand of AYEL01050922.1, from coordinate 19,839 downwards.
ACATATGATCCGAAAAACCTATATTAGGTGGGGCAGATGTCACTTCATTATTTATTTTTGAAACATAGAAGAGATTTTCATTATTTATTAACCTTTCCTTTTCTATGGAAGTGCTAATGCATTTGATAGTTCATCTTTATGTGTTTGTGATCTTTTTTTTATTGATTATCAGCAAATTTAATGCAACTTTCTTTGTGATAAATAGCGATGTTGGCATATTAGTAAAAGAGATATTTTAAACAGTAATTAAGGTATAAAATAAATATGCTATAGTTTGCGTGATCGATAAATACCTTTACCTATCAAACATTTTCGGTTTTGGCATGCAAGTAGAAAGATGCAGGAGCACAAGATTAACCATAATAAATTTTTCTGAACTGATTATCATTCACCATTTTCTCCAACTTATACATTTTTCTTGACACAATTCGACCCGAGGTGATATATATATATAATTTTTTTCGTCTCTGACTGTCACATTTTTTTCATCTTCTTCTTTTGAAGATGTTCGCGTTACTCCCTGTCACAAGGGAAAGGTTTACAGCCAAAAGCAGAGAAGAAAACGTTTGAAATGGTTAAGTCGGCAGTAAGACCTCCTAATGTGTCCCACGAGGGCGCATCTCTTACACTTCAACTGGCAATTTCAGACGAAACCTTTATTCGCAGCATCTCTGGAAGAACAACCTGCCACATTGTCCCACTAATGTGTTTGCTTGGTAAGGCAAAAGAGACTTAAGACCGCGACAACGAGACATTTCAACGTTTTACAAAGATGACTGTTTCACTGTCTATCCCGGGAATAGAAGCATATTGGATGGCAAAGTTCACCTATTTTGTCTCAACTATACTTTACAGTATCAATGATGACAGTTTGAGAATCTCTTGCATTTGCTACTCTCCAATTTCTTGGAAACTCCACTTGGAGATATGTTAACGTGACAATTTTCTACCAGTTGATGATATTACTCCAAATCAATTGATAAGAATAAAATAAAATAAAAAATAGAAAATCTTCTTACCAGTAAATTGCAAATTGTTTTCGTGAATTTTTTTTAATTGAGAACTTTTCGGAATTTAATTCGCATTCCTGTTACACTCGCTATTGCATCGAAATAGATTTTTAAAGAGAATAAAATTTTTCTTCCAGTGATCAAACTGCAATTTTAATTCTCCTCAAATTTAAATTACTTTATTATAAATTTATCAAGTTATTAAATTAACTATTAATTATGTCTATAACAAATTTTTTGATGCTAATTATCAGATTATGTATAAATAATTAACAGAAACACAACGATTTTTTTACGTAATGTTATTGAAACGAATCTCTAAATTTTTTTAAAAATAATTTTTCGAGATTCGTTTCAATAATTTAATTATTTAATCATTCAGAATTTAATCTAAAGAAAAATTACTTTCTTTTAATTTATTATCTATTTTAATCTTCTAAAACTAAAATAAACTTTTGTTAAACAATAGATTTAATTTAAGCGTTTCAGAATGCTTAGGGAAAATTTAAAAAATTTTAGGGAATTTTAAAGCTTTGAAACATTTTGAGGGATCATATTTAGGGAAAATTTAAAGAATCCTAGGGAATTTTAAAGATTTAAAGCATTTTAAGGGGACATTTTAAGAGAAAATTAAAGACGTCTAGGGAATTTTAAAGCTTTGAAAAATTTTAAGGAGACAATTTTAGGGAAAATTTAAAGAATTCTAGGGAATTTTACAGCTTTGAAACATTTTGAGGGAACATTTCAAGGGAAAATTTAAAGAATCCTAGGGAATTTTAAAGATTTAAAGCATTTTAAGGGGATATTTTTAGGGAAAATTTAAAGACATCTAGGGAATTTTAAAGATTTGAAACATTTAGAGAGAACATTTTTAGGGAAAATTTAAAGAATTCTAGTGAAATTTCTGGGAATGCAGGGAAATTTTATATTTTTATAAAAAAAATTTATATAATTATAATACAAATATTCCCTATAAGATTCACTTATTTTTGGGTTTAATTTTAGAGAATTTTCAAACAATAAGACGATTTTTCTACTCGAAACTTTATTATAACCGAGTAGAACATTCAAGAATTTTAAAATATTAGTATTTCAAAAATTTAATAATATTTAATGATTTTTGCTGACTTGGATAGAAAATAAATTAAAGAAAAAAAATTCGTGTTCACAACTCTTTCCAAAATTTCCAAAATTTAATTACGAATTAAAATTTATCGGAAAATTTTGAAGGATCTTTTAATGTAAGCAAACATTATTAATATTTTAAGATACTAATTATTTAGATAAATTTTATTAAATTAAAATAAAAAAACATAATAATAGAGTTTATAAAAATTTTTACCGTTTAAATTTTCCTTATTTTTTTTCCTTTATTTTTTTAATTAAATTTTCAATAAAAACTTAAATGGATTGTAAAAATGATCAAAATTTAGCATGCGAATTAACGATATTTATTCAATTTTAGGTTATAGTGTTGCTGTTATTATTTAAAATTTATCTTCAACGTTGTATTTGTTTAACATTGTATTTGTAATAAATTCTACAGTATTTATTAATAATATATTTTTTAACAATATACCACAACAAACTTAATTGCATTTAAAAATATACTCAAACCGAAAATAAAAAATAAATAAAAATATTGATTTCCTCAACAGATCCACCGAATTAATTTATTCAAAATTTCCGAGTAAACATTTTATTTTCCTTTTTTTTCCCCTCTTATTTAGTTCTTGATTTCCCTACAATTAAATCCTAAGATAAATCTCATTTTATCAGTAAACCTACTTTACTAACTCGGTAAAGCAGTTTATTTAAAATCTTCATTTAAAGTAAGAAAGAATTCGTGAAAATTCTGAAGGATTTCAATTAACCATTTGGTCTTTCATTAACTGAAGTTATTTCTGTTATTTTTTTTTTCATTTAAAGGTTAATTGATGCAGGTTTGAATAATTACTTGTAGTTCCCAAGGGAATTTTAAAGATGACAAAAAGATCTGTTCATGTGCTATTTTGCGATTTTCTTTTAAAACTTATATTTTTCACTTCTCTCCCCCGTTCCTTTCCGGAATTGGAGAATTATAGATCGATTTTTCTTGCATTGTTATAATTTACTTTCTTCAAATTCGAAGTTATTTCTATTAAATCTATGAAATTGCTTCTTAGTTATTGAATTTCACCGGAAATTTAACAGGAATTCTCCATATTCTCTTTCCTAAATTATTAAACGAAAAGTTTAAATGATTACAAATATCGCGTTACATACAAGCGCAATGACAAATGTTAATGATGTGGTTCCTTACAAACCGTTTCCTATACTTCAATGTTTCAATGGAAATTGTGGTTCTGGTTACAAAACCTCAACAGTTAACAGGAAAATAGATGCTGTTTAAGCTTAATGGATCAAGAGTTCAGTTTCTACTGTTGAAACTAAATTTATGCCATTGCTGTTAATTTATGCCATTTCCTACTGATTTATGCAATCTTATAATACCGATTAAGAGCTGTTTAACGCATCCGTTTTCCACTGATTCTTATCTAATAGGTAATTGGTGCATTTCCTACTGATTGTCATCAGTTTACTAAGAATTGATACTAATTGGCGTCATACGAATTGATAATGACATTGAATTTCCTGCGAAACTAATTGAACTGAAATTCTTAATAATCTGGTCTGGTTTCTGAATGATAATATGCTTCCCTGCTGATCGATGCTATTCCCTAATGAATAAAACTCTTAAACAGTTTCCTGATCATTATTTCTTTATCTTAGGGAATTCTTGCACGAATATAGAACTGAAATACTATATCATACTATATTTTTATCTTTGTTTTCTTGAAAATATTCGTTTTATAATTCAGTACAAAAATGGAAACATTAAAAAATGACTTCTTTTTAATTATTAGCTATTTTAATCTTTTAAAACGAAAATAACATTAAACTTTTTGTTAAACAATAGATTAGTTAAAAATGTTCCCTTAAAATGTTTCAAAGCTTTAAAATTCCCTAGAATTCCTTAAATTTTCCCTAAACATTCTCAAACTTTAACGCTTAAATTATTTTAAGCGTTAAAGTTTGAGAATGATTAGGGAAAATTTAAAGAATTTTGGGGAATTTTAAAGCCTTAAAGGATTTAAGTGAATATTTTTAGAGAAGATTTAAAGAATTCTAGGGAATTTTAAAGAAGCATTTAAGTGAACATTTTAGGGAAAATTTTAAAAATTATAGGAAATTTTAGTTTGGAACATTTTAAGGGAACATTTTTAGGGAAAATTTAAAAAATTCTAGGGAATATAAAGCTTTGAAACATTTTTAGGGAAAATTTAAAGAATTCTAGGGAATTTAAAAGCTTTCAAACATTTTAAGGAAAAATTTAAAAAATTCTAGGGAATATAAAGCTTTGAAACATTTTTAGGGAAAATTTAAAAAATTCTAGGGAATATAAAGCTTTCAAACATTTTTAGGGAAAATTTAAAGAAATCTAAAAAATTTTAAAGCTTGAAACATTTTAAGGGAACATTTTTAGGGAAAATTTAAAGAATTCTAGGGAATTTAAAAGCTTTGAAACATTTTTAGGGAAAATTTAAAGAAATCTAAAAAATTTTAAAGCTTGAAACATTTTAAGGGAACGTTTTTGGGAAAATTTAAAGAATTCTAGGGAACTTTCAGGGAATGCAGGAAAATTAAATTTTTATGAAAAATTTTATATATCTATAATAAAAAAAATTCTCTACAAGACTCACTTAGCTCGCCATGGAAACCACAAATTTGATATATTTTTATTATATCAATATTTTTGAATTGAAATGATATTTTTATCGTCAGACATTTTTAAGTGTCTGCCACTTCTTGATAAGTGTAAAAATAAAAAAATATTTGATAAAATTCTGTTGCTTTTATAAGTTATTATTAGCAAATTTAATTAATTTATTTTTAGAGTTTTGTCATATCCTTTGTAAAAATTCCGAATTGTCTTAAAGAACTTCCTCATTCCATCAAAATTTTCTTGTGGATACAAAAGGGAAATTCCCTAAAATTATTAAGGAAATCTGCAAAAAAAATCCCTTAATCGTTTAATTTTCTATGATCATCAAGAACATTAATATGACATCATTCATGATAATATCATTTTAGAGAAAATATAGGAAATTTAGTGAAGGTAACTTTAAAATATTTTTCTTAATTAAAGAAAAAAAATTAATTTATGAAATTAAATAATTTAAATCAAAGCTAAATCAAGTTTAAACAAAATTTCTGATACGCTAATTTAGAAAATTAAACAAACTTTGTAATTAAAATAGAATTTAGTAATTTAATATTTTAATTACCGAAAAGGATTTAATATTCTTCCTTTCAGTTCATGTTTTAATGCTACTATAGTAACATGAATTACAATTACAATAATTCTCAAAATTATGCTTTAAAAAACAAGAAAAAAAGAGAATGATTTAACAATGTTAACAAACCGCTCCTGAATTTTAAAAAGGAAGTTTTGTGTCTGAATTTATAAAATTCGTTTTAAATTATTAAACAACTTTGGTAGCATCCGTTTTGCTGTTTACATGAACAAATCTAGTGCCATCTATATTTAATCACAAGAGTTATAAATTAGAAATGATATGAAGCTTCTGTAATAACAAAAATTGAATTATATTATTAGCATTTCCTATTGTTGTTTTAATTAAAAATTTTTAAAGTTTCTACAGTTTACGTTGATTAATTGTAATTTTATGATGATTTTTTATGGTTAAACATAAATAAAATTAATATTTTAATGCTAAACTTGTAAATAACGTTGATTAATTGTAATTTTATGATGATTTTTTATGGTTAAACATAAATAAAATTAATATGTTAATGCTAAACTTGTAAAATTTTACTTTACGTAAAACCAGAAAAAATCCCTAACATTTGCAGATTTGTAACGATCATAGGGAAATTTTCTGTGTTAGATGAGGTATATAAATTTAATAGAAGACTAATGATAATATTTTCATAAATAGAGAATTTCCCTATAGGGAATTACCAGCATTAACATAAAATTATCCATAACAGTATAAATATGACGAATATTTTAACTGAATACAGGTAATTTAAATTTAAATTTTAAACTGCTTACGTAACAGAGAGATAATATATAATTTAATCCAATCAGGAAGCAGCAATGGAATATTTGATTTTTATTCCTTCCCAATTGAATTTTCCGTATCTTAAAATCTACTTGAATAACTAACATTAAAACTTAAGTTGAATTATGACGATAATTATTAAAAATAAATGCTCAATAAATTTTCATTTGAAAACTTTGATCCAATCCCCAAAGGTATCACAAACTTCTGCAATTCTTTCCGATATAATCAAGCTTCTAATTGGTAACTATGCAAGGATATCTTTGCAATAAATGAAGATTTTGATGACTACTGACATCTATATGCAGAAAATGACGACTTTAATATAACTTCCACCTGATCATGTCCGCACTTCTCTTTAAAAGTTTTATGAATAAGACAGAATGTCTAGTATTTGCATGATCAGCTAAGCATGAGAACTGTCCTTTTATTTTTTATCTTTCTGCATTTTTGCGCCGAGAATATTGATTATTGTCAACTCAGAGCGTACAAAATATAACATTTTTTTTTTCCATGGTGAAATAAACTGATTTAATTTAATTGTAATAAATTTTATGTAGTGTTTTTTATTTATTTTTTAAATGCAATTTTAATATGTTTGCATTATCGCCGATGAATATTTAATTCATTGCTTTTTATCGATGAAGTAACAAGCAATAGCGTAGTAGTAAAACTTGTATTTTTCTTACCGATGCAACAGATAAGTAGATTATATCTTTTTTTTTCTTTTCCTCGATACAATGCACTGTCACATTATAGCGGTTTTTGTTATTGATCCGACGGAGGAAAAGCATTTTATAGATTTTTTTCCTACTAGCCTATTTCTCTTAGTAATGCAACAGACAACGAGTAAATAGAATATTCCTTTTACTGATGCAATTGACAAGAAGCATATTTTATACTCTTTTTTACTAATGCAACTGACAAGCACATTTTCTACTTTTCTTGCTGCTGCAGCTGACAGAAAGTATATTTTCAGTTTCTCATACTGTTGCAATAGACAAGTAGAAAATAGAGCATTTTTACTGATGCAACTGACATAGACGTTTTATTTTACTCTAAACTTTCAAATAGTTGGTAGCTATTTTACAACAATGAAATTTTAATAATGAAATATCGTCAGAATGTATACTTTACAATTTCTCCTATTTGCATTATTTACAAATAGAAAATAAGCAATTTTGTGACGCAACAGACACGCGATAAATGGTGTATTATTATGCAACAAAAATAATAATCAAACGTCATCAATAGTACATTTTCAAATTCTCTCGTTATAGACATCAATAAAATGGATATTTTTTTGTTTTCGAAACTGAAATTGATATTTTATTTTAGTGACGCAACAAACAATCAATTAACAGATTATTTCGCAATAATAATGAAATATCATCAGAAAATATATTTTTCAATTTCTCTTATTTGCATTATTTACAAAATGAAAATAAGCAATTTTGTGACGTAACAGACACGCGATAAATGGTGTATTATTATGCAACAATGTAAATAACAATCGAACGTCATCAATGGTATCTTTTCAATTTCTCTCGCTATAGACATCATTAAAATGCATTTTTATTTTCGAAACTGAAATTGATATTTTATTTTAATGACGTAACAAACAGTCGATTAACAGATTATTTCGCAATAATTAACTAACAATTGAACTTTCTCGCTGCGTTTATATTTCACGTAACAGACAAATAAATATTATAAATGCATTTTTTGTCAATTACAACAATTAGTAAAAATCTAATTATTGAAATAGACGAATTTTCGTAAAAAATTAAAAAAATACATAAAAATTTGAAGTTTTTTACTTTTTATCGTAAATAAAAAAAAGTAAAATTTATATATATTTATTGAATTTTTTTAAAGTTGATAAATCATTTTTATTAGCACAGAAAACAAGATTATCAGCACAGGAAATCTGTTTTATACCTTTATATTTTCTTAATGGCTTTTAATAATTAATTCTTCAAACTGTTGATTTATTAAAACGTATTGCGCAAATTGTAACCGATTACGAAGCCATACAAAAATGCAATTTGTTATATGTTTGCTTGACTGCCAACAAATGATAGCAGTACTTAAATTATTATTATTATTAAAGAAATTTTAATCGCGACTTTAAGAGAAACGTAATATTTTTGTTACAAGGAAATAATTATTTACTTGTTTAATTATATTTTAAAGATAATTTAAAGGTAAAAATGTTTTTATTTATTTCTTGATGTTTGGAATGACGATAACCGAATTTGTCAATCATGAATGGGTCGACTGATCAGAAAATGGGATAACAAACTTGATGAGTAACCTATGAGTTTGTAAGATATATTGCCAGACACAATCTCAACCAGCAAAAACTTCTTCTACAATAGGATATCACCAGATAATTGGAAAAAAACAGACATTTGAACAATTTTTGATTAGAACGAAAATTGAGAAGTACGTATTGAAAAATATCATTTTTGAATTTCTGTACAGGGAAAACTAAAATAAAATAAAATAAAACTGAACATTTTTTAATTTAAAATAATAATAATAAAAAAATTATAAAATTTGAAAGATCAGAATTGCAATTATTAGTAATTATCATTGTTCGGAAGCACTTATACCAAATTAATCTCTTTTTCAATTTCCTTTTTTTTCATTTTTTAATGGAACCAATTAGTATTGTGGTGAAGCCATTCAGTGAAGAGGCCCTAATTCAGTTAGATTTCTTTTCTTTTTTTATATTAATGAATTATTTTATTGAATAATTTCATTCCGGGAAGTGGCAAGAACTCCTGAAGATAATGAACCGTCGATATATTGGGCACTGATGACATTAACGTAAAATTAGCCTGTTTCATGCCAAATTTGATCTCTTTAGCGGTGTCCAGTTAGCATATCGTGAGGATGTCCAATTTTATACGTAAGTTAGAATCTTATCAAAATTCAGAAGTTGGATTGTTCTTTTTTTACTGTCTTGTTTCCAGATGGATTTTGTATATAATAGATCTCTTAATGTCATCGTGTTTCGTGTCTTATTCGCGTAATTACGGTTTCCTCTTTCAGTGTAGGTTATTTTATTCTGTTCAGTTGATTCGAAGGAGACGAAAATCGTAAGCGTTGAAAGAAAATTTAGAGACAGTTTTACAGTTTTCCTTGACGACACTGTCATGTCAACATGTATCGAATTCATTTTTATAAATCAGATAAATAAGTGGAATTCTGTAAGACGATTCCCCCCTCCTATTTATTTGTAAGACGATTTGTAAAAGTAAACTGGAAAGAGAAAACATTTCCATTTAAGCATGAAAAAGAAAGCATATTTCTTTTTTTTATTTTATTTTCTCTCTCTCTCTCTCCCTCTGAGTTTTACAATTTAATCCAGACCGCTATTTATTTGCTTTTTGCATTTTATAAAGAGTTTACATAGGAAAGAACTCGGTGAACTACTTCATAAATGGAACATGTTTGCATTGTTGAAATAAGATATACTATTGCGATTTTTCAAAATAGTATTTACCGTATATACCGTTATTCTCCGGTGGTTTTCACTTTGTTTTCTTTCATAGTGATTTAAAATCGCTATTTTTCCGTGTGAGAATATCTGTTTTTGCCACTGAAGATATTCCAATACCCGAGCGAAAAGTTGCCATTCATTCACATACATAAATAATTGAAATTTCCCCTAGAGTGTGGTTTCAAGGCTTTTTTCTGGATGGAAGAAAATTCACTTGATAAAAATTGGCAGCATTTCTTCTCCATCAGTTAAAATGCTAAAAGTTATCTTTCCTCTAAATTTAAATTTTTGTGCTATTTTCAGATAAATTCCGATAAAACGCAATATTGGTTTCAGAAACCTTTCATCAGGTAGTTCTTTCTTGACAATGCTATATGCAGCTGAGTAATATTTATTATGATTTAGGAGATATGCATGTGTTTTCCTTATTTAACTCTCTAGATTTTTTTTGTGGATAGATCACACTATGGAAATCAGAACATAGTGCGATATCTTTTTGTAAGTTTCTCGCTTTATTAAGGAGTGAAAATCTTCTATTAACGCACAAAATAAAGAAATATATATTCGTTTATCGGTGAAAATAATTAGAAACAGAAAACCAATCTCCTAATCTCTAAAGTATCTTTCGAGTTCTGGTCTCGTAAGAGTAGAATATCAAAAAATTATTTCAAAAAAAAGGAAGGAACTTTGACCCCAAATTAAATTATGCCAAAACTCACAAAAGAGACTTTAATGCTTAGTAAATAATTAATCCTTTGCAAAACCCGTGTAACTTTGTTACAAAAGATGAGTAAATTAATAAAACATAAACACGTACATTATAAAAAAAGAAAAGCTCTACTTAACTTTTCAGACTACAAATGAGAGGATGGGATATAAATTAAATTAATGTATAATGGTACATCGTGTTGGGAATGAAATCTGGAGTGTTGTAGTGTTAATCAGTCATTATATGACTATGCATGAAGCTCTTCTTTTCCATAATTAATTATGCAAAAGAATTAAAATTTTTCTTTTTATTTTATGCAGATTAAGATAATACTGCTTTTGACACCTTTTACGTTTTCGGATTTGAAGAAGTTTTCCACCAAAATCCAAAAAATAATGCAGTTATTGTTTTATTGTTAATTCACGAATTAAATTTCGATAGAACGATTATTTTAACCTACCTTTAAAATCTTCAAATTAAACTACCAAATTTAAAAATATTAATTTTTAGAATGAACTCTCGACATTTTTTTTTCCTACTGCTAGTTTACTCGATGAAGTTACAGATTTTTTCGTATTGCTAGTTTACTCGGTAAAGTTACAGATTTTTTCCTATTGCTAGTTTACTCGGTGAAGTTACAGATTTTTTCGTATTGCTAGTTTACTCGGTAAAGTTACAGATTTTTTCCTATTGCTAGTTTACTCGGTGAAGTTACAGATGATTTTGCTACTGCTAGTTTACTCGGTGAAGTTACAGATTTTTTCGTATTGCTAGTTTACTCGGTAAAGTTACAGATTTTTTCCTATTGCTAGTTTACTCGGTGAAGTTACAGATTTTTTCGTATTGCTAGTTTACTCGGTAAAGTTACAGATTTTTTCTATTGCTTGTTTACTCGGTGAAGTTACAGATTTTTTCTATTGCTTGTTTACTCGGTGAAGTTACAGATTTTTCCTATTGCTAGTTTACTTGGTGAAGTTGCAGATTTTTACCTATTGCTAGTTTACTCGGTGAAGTTAGTAGTTGCAGTCGAATAAAAGTCGAATAAAATAACGGTCGTTATTTTTATTTTTTTTTTTACACTAAAGTAAGCAGATTAGTCATGAAGTGCAAATTATATATATTTAAATCGCATAAGAAAGTTAGCATCTACAATTTTTGATCCTTATTAAAATTGCATAATGATTAAAGCAATTTCAGGTTAATAGAGTGGTTTTAATCCTCATTAAGTGGTGCTTAGTTGAAGGAAAATTTTCCTGAACTTCATCCATATCCGATTATCAAATTATAAAAAAAAATAATTCTTCTTCTTGCTAAGAATATTCCAAAAATATTTAATATGACACTCATGAGGAGTACTGCAAGAAATGAGAGAGAAGGAAGGGCTCAAAAAATTCCTCGCCAAACGAAATAACTATCATTTAGAGAAAACAAACTGTCCAATTATATATATAAAAAAATTCAGCCAATTTGCATTTTTCTTCCGACATAAAACTCATTGCAGAATTTTTGTTATTGCTTACGATCCATTAATAGCAACAAACGGTACTGTTTAACGGTTAAAAGATATCATAATTACTACTCATCCAGTCATTTCGTCATGATCTTGGTAGCCAATTGTTGGAAAACAGATATTTTTATAGGTCGATGTAAACGTATAAATCGAGGTAAAGATAAAGATAGGGAGGTAGAAACTATCATTTGCATTTTAGCATTATCAGCAAAACAATGAACGGTCACAAATGTGTCTTTAAATATGGACGTGGAATGGGTTAAAGGATAATAATGACCAAAGATGCCTTCCAGTCATAATTAGTTCATTCGTGTTGTAGTTGAGGACGTTCGAAATGGATATGATTTCCGGACAGAAATCCAATTCCTGAAGAGACACGATACCGAAAAGCATCCCTTATTTTTCAATTAATGGATCCTTATTTCTGTGATTATTTTTAATCCTTTATTGCATGGATATCAAAGGAAATATCAGAAAAAAAAACATTTCTCAAATTATAAAATAACAATCTGTGATTATTTTTAATCCTTTATTGCATGGATATCAAAGGAAATATCAGAAAAAAAAATTTCTCAAATTATAAATAACATCATCAATTATTATTAACATTATTATTATTTTTTTATAAGAAAATGCAAAATAATCTGGCAAAAATTTGTTGAGCATTGTTTTCTCTTACTGGTTGTTCTACCTTCAATTAATCATGATCGTAATGTTAGAAAAAATTTTTTTTCTTCTAAATTTCAATATTTTTTCATAAAGTAATGTATTAAAGATGAAAAACAAAAAAAAAAAAGATTCAGAGTTTAAATAATAAATTTTATGTATCTAGTATGAATTTTTAACGTTTTCGTTCTGATAACAAAATTAGAGAAATAACAATTTTAGGGAATTTTTTCTTCTTTTGAATTATATTAGACAGGGAAGTTTCGGATTTTCATTTTTATATAGTGATAAAAATGTAATGGATATTCTGAATATTCTATCCATTCTGACTATTCAAAATTTAGAATAGTAGCCAGAATGAGATTTTTTAAGAAAATTTTAAGTTAGGAAATTATATAAGTACAATTGAATACACTGCAAAACCCAGCAAAAGTGGTACCTAAAAACCCCCACTGGTATTAGTACAAAACCCCCACTAATACTCCACGTTTACTAATATACCCACTTTACAGGATATTAGAAAAGTAGGTTTTGCAATGTATTTAAACTCACTCTTGCTGGGTTTTGCATACATTGCAAAACCCAGCAAAAGTGGTACCTATCGATCTATATGGTAAAAATCCCTAAAAATAGTATTGATCTATAGTATAACATAAATATCCGTAATAAACTAGAGGTCAAAGGTCAAAGGTTAAAGAGATATAGAGGCTGAAAGTTTCACAAATGCATAGGATTTGATACTGTGCTTCGTCTCGCTACGGTGTGCAGCGTGACCCGTCATGTTCCCGCCCTCTGCTACCTATGCTACCTAGACGCGTGTGTATCTCGTTAACCTTTGACATTTGACCCCCTAGTTCATTAAGGATATTTTACGTGTTTCGATCCCCTCTATCGATCGATACCACTTTTGCTGGGTTTTGCAATGCATGCAATTGTACTTAAATATAAAAAACAGAAATGTACAGCATTTTGCTAACCTTAATCACACAAAAATTCTATTAAAATATACTGAAATCAAGCATTTCCTTTCTCTCCTTCTAAATCATAAAAGCTTTAATTTAAATATAAAAATTAAAAATTCCCTAGAAAAAAAATTTACTTTTTTTTAGGAATTTTCTAGTTACAGATAGAATTCTTTTAAAAAAAGAAAGAATAGAAACTCTTGATATATTTTATACTGCAATAGAATTTTTTTTGTAAGTGATTAAACTTATCCAGAAAATTCTACTTTTTCATCCGAAAGAAAACTGTAAGTATACTAGAAAATATTTTCGTAATTTCAAAGATTTGAAGTAAAATAATAGTAGTAATGTGTGTGTGTGTGTGTGTCTGTGAGTACGGATAAACTTTTTCTTCTCTTATGCTTTACTTCCTTCCTGAAGTAGTTATGAGAGAAAAAGAAAGACTAAATTGTTTTATTTACAGGATTACCTCTCTATTTCAGAGCAATTGCAAGCAGAAATATCGATCAGAGGATTACTTCACTATATACTCCACAATATGGATAAACTCTACTGCACACTGTATTTACACGCTCTAATTATAATCCTGTTATAACTACCAGTTAAATTCGGCTTTCTATAACAGAAACTTAAATAAACAAGTAGAAATTAATAACTGGCAGACAGACACGAGTGATTTGTATTAGAAATTTCCATTAATTTAAGGATTTAAACTACGCATTTTGGATGGAGGAAATATCAAAAATATTAATAAAGTTTAATCTTTAGGGAAGAAGAAAAAAATTTACTTGCAAGAGATTAATTTAAACATCATCAATCGAAAAAAATATGCTGGCGAAATTTTTTTTCTATTTATCTTAATACTGAAACGGTGATGATGTTTCGTCTTGTTGCTGAACAAATATCCAGATTGCCGATGAACAATTATCAGTTGTTGTAGATGCTATTATAGCAACAAAATGTATATAAAGTAGTAAGTTTAGACTTCTCTCCTATAAAGTGAGGTGTTTTCATGTCGAAACAGAGTTAAAATACAAGATTTTTATAGAAAAAAAGAGCTAATGTCTGTATATCGTATTCTATAGGACCAACAAAAATTCTTTCGGGCGCAACATTGCACAAAAATACTTTAAGCAGGTTATATATTGAAGTTGTGCAAGATATCTTGGATTAAATTTATATATTGATATATTAGTACGTTACGTTTTTAACTAAAATTGGATTTTCTCCATAGAACTTTAGTAATGCATTTATTTCTACGATCAAATTTTAATGGAAAACAATTTGTTTCGTGAGCACTAACAACAGAAATAATGAAGTTAGCAGTGTTTTAGATGAGGCTCTTAAAAATTCTTACTTTATCAAGGTGTTTCAGCAATAGAAAATTTATTTCGTTAGCATGAACGTAATGGTTTTCTAAATTTAATGTACTGCACTGATAAGAAGAATGTACAAAATATGCATCTTGTAACACACATATGTATAAAAGAAAACTACTAAAAAATTTAAAATTCATTCCTTATATATTTTGATATATCCGATTCGAAACTTGAATGCAAATCCTCTTATTTTATACAACATCCGGAAACATATAATAAAAAAACTTTAGCGTCAATAATTCTATATATGGGATTTCTATACAAAGCAATTTTCTATAAGGTACTGAAACCATAAATACATCAAGAATCATCAAAAGAAATCTAAGAAACACCAAGAGTTCGTAGAGAACACTCGAAAAACATCACAATAAACATCCAAGAAACATATGCAAAGGTATTTGTATAGTAAACTATAGAAATATAGTTATATAATTTGAATGCTCTTGTATCCCTTATAGTTTAAACATCCAAGAAACATATGCAAAGGTATTTGTATAGTAAACTATAGAAATATAGTTATGTATTTTGAATGCTCTTGTATCCCTTATATGAAAAATATAAGCAAAAGGGCTATAAGGCCTAGAGAGTTAATGTATGGCCTCGCGCCCACATGCCGGTCAACTATTTAATTGCAGGAGTAAGAACAAAGGACTCCTATTGTTTAGTCCGCCAACAAAAGATGTGCTAGTGGGCGCAGTCTCATAGAAGTCATTTGTTCTCACACTTGCAATTAAATAGTTGAACAACTGATAATTGCATGAGACGCGAGGCCTATAAAACACTGTATACTCTTATTCAGCGCCGGATCTAGGGTAAGTTGAATGAGGCAGTCGTCTAGGGCGAAAATTATGAGAGAGTGGGAAAATGCAGTTGCAAAGGAGTTGAATCAAGGGAGAGAGAAACAACTGCTAGCTAAATTGTTATTATTTACATGACTGAATGACACTCTGTCTAAACAAAATAAACATTTATGTTTCCCTCATTGGCATATCGCAATTAGGATAACATAATCGCATTTATGCTTTATTTCTTATTATTTTTAACATAGATACCATTTCATTTTCATTAAAAGCTGTATATAAGATTTACTGTCACAAAATCAAACTCAGGATTTTATATGTTTCTCAGTGGCTATGTATCTGACGTTCCAAAGTATTAGACATGTTTATATATTAATGTGCGTGAGTGAAGAGGAGAGGAGCGCCATTTTAATGTTGCCTCAAATGACAAAATATCTAGATCCGGCGCTGCTCTTAATATACAATAAATATTGTATATTAAGAGCATTGTTTAGTATATAAATATATACTAAACAAGCCCATGCTCATAAACAATATAAAGATACTATCTCAAGTAAAACATATTGCACCATGGATGAAAAACATATTCTATTTTTCTGATATGTTATTCGAAGATATTTGCGTACAGTATCATCATGAAAACATGAACACACTTTTTTTTTAATTTTTTCCCCATAACAATATTTGAAATGACTGAATTCTCAGAAATATTCCATAAAAGTTGCAGTATAAGGGTATGCTAAACTGTATTATAAGTTGCTTAATGTCTTTAAAGATTAGTTGTTTAATCAAAACATTAAATTTCGATAAAATTGAAGCAAAACTTACCACCTAAATCAAATATTTTAGTTTCAAATAATCGGATAATCCCAAAATTGAGAAAGTATTACAGGATGAAGCATGCAGAGTGGAAAAGAGTGCCTTCGGCTCCATCCCAATTTAAAATAAGCTAAAAGGAGAAGTTTAGAAACAAAAGGATCGAAAACTTTTCTGTGATAGTTAAGTTGCGTAATAATATGAACGACTGAACAATAATCCATTGTGCCTGGGGGTTATCTGTATCTGTCGAATATTAATTTTGTATTCTGGTCAGATGTTATTGATGAACTTCTGTAAATGGTACCATTCTTGGATAATGGCAAGATAATTAAACACCGAAGGGAATTAATTTAACATTTTTGGAGGGCAAACTGATCTAGACATTATGACGAGTTAATGCTAAACATTTTCTCGAATTTCTCGATTTTAAACATGACTACAACCTTGTTTGCTGCTACAACAACATACAACAATATCCAGGATAAATCTGAGTTCGTAAAAGAGAAAGTAACTTAATAACGTGCTATTACATTAACAATGGCAATTTAAGAGATTTAAAATTAGATTGAGTCTGATGTACATTATGCCATTATTAAAAGCCATTGTAATATAAAAATCGTGCTGATATGGAAACAATTGTTAGCTTGATTAATGAAGATCGTCTGTTAACTTGTAATCTGTGCGCTTCCTTCTCGTGTCACGCATATCGTACGCATTAAAACATGCTGATACAGTAACAAAAATTGTAAGGATGATTGATTATCCTCAAAAGATGCATCAAGTAAATATTAAAACAACTGATTGTTCTAAATTATGCTTTTAATCACGCGAGAAGAAGTCGTATAATTCATTATAACAAAGATTTATCGGTTGGACAGACTTTATAATAGTAAAAGTTCAGTTTTGTGAACAAATATCATATATTTCTGCTTCTGTAATAAAAATTATGTTCATGAACTATCAATAAACCGATGCTTGAAATGCTTTGAATTTTAAATAAGTGATTGTTTTAAATTATGCCTTTAAAAAGTCGTATAATTCATTATAACAAACATTTGTCATTTAAGCACACTTTATAATGACAAAAGTTCAATTTTGTGAACAAATATCGTATATTTCTGCTTCTATAATGATGATTATGTTCATGAACTATCAATAGTAAAAATTATGTTCATGAATTATCAATAAACTGATACTTGCTTTGAATCTTAAACAACTGATTGCTTTAAATTATGCCTTTAATCACGCGATAAAAAGTCATATAATTCATTATTAGTTGGACAGAATTTATAGTAGTAAAAGTTCAGTTTTGTGAACAAATATCGTATATTTCTGCTTCTGTAGTGATGCTTATGTTCATGAACTATCAATAAAGTAATGGGATCGAAAAAAAAAAACAAATTCAGTCATAACCTGATGGTCGCAGTTTCAATTTCATAGCTTTTATAGCCGAATTTTCGTTGATGTAGCAGAATTCAGCATGCTACTAGAATAACAACGCACTTATTATCACTCGTTTATCCACCCAATTCGATCAATAGGCGAAATCTCGGTTGAAATATCTACCAGTAGCTTGGATATCAAGCACTCAGCAAACCTTTACTACTCGATTGATTTTGTTGTGATGAACATCCCACATGCTATGTTATCGATATAGAGCGATATGAAGTGCAGAGAATGGATTCGATATTATGTTGAGAGGAACGACAAGCGAGTGATGGCAAGCTGGTTAAACGCCGCTTTTTCCATTGCGTTAGAAGATGAAAAAAAGTAAAGGATAAGAATAGACGTTATGACAAAGTGGACCGTTTCTATCATTAATGTAAGGAAGAAGACAGATATGCTACTAAGTTGTTTGATAGTCGAGTTTGCTATTTGATAAAGTGCAGCTTACTAGATTGATCACTCAGACCTTTGACGCGATCTAGATGCATTAAGTGTGCTACCAGCGATTGAATGATAATATTCTAACGTCTTTTCTTACATTATCTTGCCCCTCTTTTAACGTTTTTTCTTTTTTTTAGCTTATTCTCTACGTTTTTTAAAAAATATGCAAAGTTTTCCTGAAAGCCTGTTCGTTTAATTTGCAAACAAATGTTTTAAAAATATACAAACAATAAACAATTCGCTTCTCATGAGAGTAAGTAAACATATATTCTTCAAGCATCTCGCAAATTTATTTATTCCTAACAACAAAAGAAGATTAAAATAAGAAAGAATATCATGTGAAATATCTTTCTCTTCTTATCTTGTTTTTTTACAGTGAAATTATCCATTATTTTTTTTTCTTGTACTCTGTTTGTTCAAAGTACTCTTTTGTTTATCATATACATCCAATTTTCTCACTTTCGTCTAATCTTTTGTTATTTTTTTATGCTTACATACTTGATCCTTTTGTTTTAATTATTTATATTTTTTGTTTTACTATTTAGATTACTTGATTTAGATATCTGACATTGCTTTTTTACTCATAATTCATGCCAATAATTCAATGTTGTTCAGTTAAAACAAGAAACATATACAAGTGTATATAGCATATTAATTTTTCAAAGTTGATATTGATCATTTTCATGCAAGCAATATTAGAAATGTAAAGAAAAAAAATTTGATATTGCTTGCTGTCACTATTCTGCTTTTGTATAATTCTTCTTTCAATTTTCTTTATCCCTGATTATAATTCTAGTTTCTTCTTGATATTCATTAAACTGTCATTTTACTCTTATCATTTTGTATCGCGATTTTTTTTTCCACGGATATATTTATCCTTCTCTCTTTCAGCTTTATGCCATTTTCTCTTTTTTATCCCTCTCTGCTGTTTTCCTCTTTCTTTCATCTTGTTTCATGTAAACTTCGATATTTTTCTAGTTATTTTGCAAACAGAAATTGAAAAATGTTTGTGTGAAACAAACTATACAAGGAAGAGATCAAGGAAGAAAAAAAGAAACGAACTATAAGATATATATAGTTGAAATATTGTGGAAGTATCGCGATACGAAAAGGAAATATTTACATGTTTTTCACGATTAATTTTTAAATTTTATTTTTGATATTTCCTTCTTTACATTTAAATATTTTAAACTCTATTTTACGCTCCTCAGCCAACTTTAACACCGAATTTTCCTTCATTTTCTAACAATCCCCAGTTTTTTATAAATTTATTCTTTTCTCTAATTCATTTCTAATCCAAAATAAAAATTTTCTCTAATCTTAGAGATTAAATATAAGAACAAAATAAATGAAAACTTTAATCCACAGACTTGAATTTCCAGACAGATTTAAATTAATCACGCTAAACTGTCTCGTATACAGAAACAATTAAAACATATAGTTTTAAAAATCAAACA
>AYEL01050914.1:0-28600 GCA_000484575.1 Olivierus martensii | reverse complement strand
TGTAAAGTTGATTAATAATTTTTGGCCACCAGGCACCATCAAATGCTCGCTGATGTCAAGTGAAATTTTCGATATCTTGCTTACATGCTCTACTGAAAGATTTCTAATCGCCTCAGATTCATTGAATTAATATATTTTAGATAATTCGCAATCAAACTTAGAATCAAATTAGAATCAAAAATTCTGCAATAATTTTTTTGCAAATAATAATAACATTTCCTGTCTCTTTTTTCAATAAATATCAAAATTCATTAAAATATTTGAATATATGTACGCAAGCAATTTATTTATTTTCTAAAACAAAAGTTTTATTGCCCATAATTACGATATTTTAAATATTTTGCTGATTATCCGGAGAAATTGATTTCCCAAATATCACGGTTAATAGGAATTATGCCGTGTTTTTAGGAAAAGTTAAATTTTCTAAACTTTGATGTATTAGTTTTACTTCATTTAATATAATAATTTTAAAATAATCAACAAAAATAATAAAATATCAATTATTTAATGAATTTTCTTCATTAACAGACTGTTTACTTTTGTCACGCATTTTCTGCTATTATTTCAATTTTCATTCAAAATATTATAAAATGCAGTTGTAAACTGTGATCTATATTGATGATATTTTTGTTTTCAACAAGTTACAGTTCTTTACGATTTCCCGCAGTTCAACCCCTCCTCTCTGCATTGAGGAGGGATTGTGGAGGATTGTATAGTATCTATATAGTTCAACTGCGGAATATATATAGTGCGGAGGATAATATACAATATAAGTTAGAGTGCGGGGGTTTCCAATGCCGGTTGGTCTCTGGGATTTATATCAGGGTTTCCCCGTGAACTCTGGTATGAACTCTCCCAGAGGCCAACACGGCACTAGCATCTTTATCTTTCCATAGAGGAAAGATAAAGATGCATTTTTTTCTTCGTATAGAATTATTGTCGTTATAACAACAACGACAACAATTCTATATGAAGAAAAAAATGACGTATTTTCCCGAAAATATTTAAACCATGCAATTTATATTAAAATTTTTATTATGTATGCCAACCTAATGTTATTTGGTATTGCGTTTAAGTATAGATAACATCATAAATTTATGGATTATCTTTATAATCGGAGTTTTAAGGAGAAAATTCTGCGGTCTAGAATTTTCTATAATTTTCCACTTGTCAGTTCCAAATAATGAAAACTGAAGGTCTAAAGTGTTTCGATCTGTAATGAAATATTTATTTATTACTGATTCGAAATACAGAGAAATATTTTTTTAAATACATTGACAGTTTGAGAGTAAATACATTAATATATTAATTTACAAATATAAATAATTCTAATTAAAAACTGACCATACTAAAAATATTTTTAAAGTTTGATCTAAGACAGTTGAGAAGAGCGGATTCGCTACAGAAATGAAGAAAGCTTTTTTTTTACTCAAAGTTTTTAAATTTTTCTGAAATATTAAGATAACTTTGTTACTAAGTAGTGAAGAAAATTCGATTTATAATAATGAACCTACATATATTAATGTAATAAATATATGTATATTCATTATTATAAATCGTATAATTTTTTATATTATAAATATAAAACATCTGATTAAATAAAGCTGTGAAACAATATCTAAATCAACACTCACCTATATTAATGAAGGAGTTCCAAATAGCAAATATTTTTGAAATTACTCCAAAACCTGGGAATAAGAAAATGTTTTCATAGTGTTTTGTTAAATTCTTCCATATTATCAGCAAGAAATACAGGAAAATGCAAATAACAATCGTTACAAACATTTTCTTGAATGTACAGTATGATAGCAGAACACAACAACTATCCAAATACTCTGCCGTTTCTTAAATCCTACTACTTGTAGAACGAGATTATCTCGTTCATAATTTCCTTGATTACAAAAATTATATTTAATACTTTTTTTATAAATAAAGGTTACATTTTCAATTCTTTAATACTACATTTTCGAAAAAACTCACAAACCTGGGAACTTATTAAATGGAAAGTGAGAACTTCCTGTATTTAATTGGATAGCTAGGTCATCTTTTTCGACAAAATAGACTACATTCACATCAAATCATGTTTTTGCAAATGTCAAAAATAATTATCAGATATTGAATAACAATACCTTTCTTTCCATTTCCCGATAAAAATAATAATTTAGGTCATAAAGTTTTTTAATAAAAATGAATTGAACTAATTAAATATAATTATTTAATTAGAAATCTATTTAAGTACCCAGTGAAACTTTTTTTTTATAATTCTTGGTTTATCTGAATATTTTGATAAATTTTTATTAATTTTGATGCGAGGATTTCGAAATTATTGATATTTTTTTCATAGCATCAATAATTTATGAAAATTTAGAGTACAGTATTCCAAATTTATGCAATTTAATTATATTATGCAATATAATTTGACAATTATATACAAAGCATTAAGTAATAAGAGGGGCAGTGTAAGAGAACAGAAATATACTAATGAATATTGTCAATACACTGGACGATTCAAGCATATTTTTTATTGCACGTAAAGGACGTGTCCCATGTGCATGCGACGCGACTCTATACTATGCGATACTATAAACGCGATGCTTTGCAATGCTACGATACAAGCAATAGTCTGCCCAACGAGATGCGCTTCTATAACGTCTACAACAAAATATCGTCCCATTATTTATCTACTAAGTGCTGATTATGGTAAATTTTCTCTCTCATGTTCCATAATACAGATTTTTTTTATTTTCTTTATTAAAACTGATGGATCGAACTCGGTAGAAACTAGTTTGTATTTCAATTACAGAAGGCGACAGCGGACAATGCTACGCGGCGCTACGATACACAGGTGGGACGCGTCAAAGTTATGTCTATTGGTTTTTCTGTCGCTCGTAGTATCGCATCGCACAACGTCGCGTCGCTTGCAGTGGGATGTGGAATAATAGAGTTCGGTGAAAGCTTACAACTTCTTATAGAAGCTATGTTTATTTTTTAACAAAAACAAATGACAGTATATTAATGAAAACATAATATTTAAGATAACTAAAAACTTTTTGATGATACAAATTAATTAAACTCATTATTTGAATGAGCACATCTGATTGCATAAGAAACATTAAATAATCAATAAAAACAATTTTTGTGTTATTGCTGTGTTATAATTTATATTCAATAAATCTACTATAATCAGTGGCGCCGAGAGGGCGGGGAAGAGGAGACAATTTCCCCGGGTCCTTAGAAGATTGAAGGGCCCGGGCAGCTTCCTAACAATAAGAATTTATTATATATATATATATAATAACACACACACACACATAAATATATATATGCAGTATATATAAATTCGATAATTAAGAAAGAGATGTGTACCTTTAGTAGGTTTTGTGCCGTAGTTTAATGTCCGAAAATATTTTAATTCGGATATACGGTATGTAAACCCTATATTAATCGTTTACGCCACGCTAAATGTTCTAAAAAACGTAATGAGATTAGAAGCGCACCCGAAGATTGACATTTGAGTTCCGTGAAAAGGCGTCCCAATCTTTTGTTGTTTGATTATTTTTCCAAAGTGGAGAATAATGGGTTTAGTGTGTCTCCGATAAAAGTTGCGAAACATACAGCGAACCAATCTTTAATGTTTGCATTAATTCTTGGTCGGAATATAATGTCGATGGAAGAAATCGTTACTAAACTCTAATAGAGAATGGCGAATAATCATTTTACCGGTATTTTCCAATATAAATCAAAATAGTTATACTTTATCGAGGTCGTTTGATTTTATTAAATTATAACGACCTCGAAAAGTATTTTTTGTCTTTCTCTAATACTTAATATGTTTTTACAGGTAGACAAGTCTAGAAAAAGTGAAGCTACTAATATGGTAATATTAATATACTGAAAAATATAGACAACATTAATACAGACTGAGGTATTAATACGATATAATAACTATAATATTAATTTTTAATTATTTAATAATATTATTATATTAATAAGTTACATAATTATTTGAAAAATATTAGGTCAATAATATTAAGATCAGTATATGATAAGATGCATTTTTTTCCATTATAATTCCGTAATGCCAAGTAATAAAATATGTCGTCCTCAATGTAAAAATAACTAAAAAACTTGATTTGTAACTTAACGATAACAATAATTTCGCATGTTAATTAACAGCATGTGAAATTATTATCATCATTAATAAAAATAGGAATAATAATAATTTTGGCACAAAGTCACATTGCGCCGCGACGACTCTATTCGCAATTTAATTTAATCACAATTTATGCATGAATGAAATTTATTCTTATATATTTTCAGTCTGCATTAATTCTGATATTATGTTTGTTTTTTTATGTTAATATATACAATATATTCATAAATAAATTATATATTATGATCTACATATATTATTTACCGGCTTATTATTTGTTTAGATCGATAGTCTATATGAAGCTGTAACTGAAAAGCTTCATATAGAAGCTTATATATAATTCTGAAAAGCTGAAAAGCTTCATATAGAAGCTTATAGAATATAATAATGGCGCAAATCAAAAGCCTAAGTGATTTTACACATGCGCAATAAGTTTTGTTTTGTTATTGTTTATTATATTGATTGGCGTTAACCAGTAATCCATAATATTTTCAACCAACTTAAATCTAAAATATGTAAGGCTGATTCGCGTCGCTTCATGTGTGCAAGCGACGCGAAGTTATACGATGCGATACCATGAGCGACAAAAAACAAACCAATAGACATAATCCAGACGCGTTTCATGAGTGTATCGTAGTGCCGCGTAGCATCGTCTGCTGTCGCTTTTTGTAGCTGAAATACAAACTAGTTTCTTTTCTGAAGAACAAAGCCAAATTATCACGGCTATCGATTCAGAGGTTTTAATATGCGGAATTCGGAATAAAACCTATATTATGGAAAACGAGAGATAAAAATTACCATAATCGGCATGTAGTGGATAAATAATGGGCGATATTTTATTATAGATAAATTTACACATTTCATTGGATAAATTTACATTTTTAAGTGAAAAATTTTCCTAAATTTAACATAAAAAAATGCAAATTAGTTATGAAAGTGGGTGTGGTATAAAACTTGAGAGGAGACTTGCCAGAATAAAATTAATTGTTACAAATCTATAAAATACACAAAAAACAAAATATGCTACATTAAAAATTCGAATGTCCAATGATGTCATTATAGATAATTTATGTGCGCTCTCGTCATTGGCCTCGATAACAGCAAACGAGTTTCTGTTTCATCTCATTACATGTATATAAAACTAATAAATTGTTTATAGCAAACAATTCAGCTTAAAGGCATTGTTGGAATTATTACTTATTAAATTCATTCTGCCTAAAGTTAAAATTATGCTGTTGAGATTACTGTAAAATTTTATGGTGTTGATTAATTTATTTTATTATTAGTTGAACCGGTGATATGGCATAAATGTGTGTAAATTACACATATCTGTGTAAAACGTTTAAAATGTATTAAAAAATATTAGATGTGAACTTCTTAATAATCTGTATAAATTTCATAACATGTAAACAACGTTATTTAAAAGTTAAACGAGTTAATCTTTTGCTATACAGGACGAAAATATTTCTCGTCGTTGGCATGCGAAACCGGTATTTGTTTTCCTGTTATGAATAATAACGATAATTTTTTTATTTCAATTGCCCTCGATAATATTTGTTTATAAATAATAAAATCACGACAAAAACAATAGAGAGAAATTATGTCAACGAAGCCAGGACAGAGACAAATTATGTCACAGTTTACAGGCTATCGAGTTCGGTTCAGAGGTTCTAATAAGCGAAATTTATAAAACAGAAAGGTGTATTATGGAAAATGAGAGATAAAAATTAGCATAATCAGCATTTAGTAGATAAATAGTGGGGCATTATCTACTAAAGTAGATAAATAATGTCCCACTATTTATCTACAGAAATATCTGTAGATGTAAGTATAGACACTACAGATAAAACTGTAGTGTCTATTGTCTATACTTACATTATAGCCACTACAGATGCTCTTTTTGTGGAGGAGACTGTTGCTCAGCGTAGCATTGCATTTGTAGTATCGTATCGTACAGCGATGCATCGCTTGTACGTGAGACACGGACTAAAACTCGTATTTTATCGATTCGCGTCGCTTTCCAGCGTGTATAAGCAAATTTTATATAGAAAAAATTTTCATAAATTTCTTTATTCTTAGATACATTAATATATTGTTTATGTGACATTGAATTTTTATTTAAGCCATTTATTAAGTTTTAAATAATGATTAAAGAGAAGGTTCGTTTTATACTTCGTTACTTTAAAACAATTTTCTTAAAAATGTACAACATTGCGAAATATCTGAAGAATTTATACGAAACAAATTTAACTTTTACGTATTTGAACGCAGGTAAATAAGCAAAAATAATTAGGAAAAATTTTCTGTCAGATTTTTTTGTGTCATTTCTGATTTTATCGATTCCGGAATAAAATCAAAGAAAGATATAAATCTGATTTTATCGATTCAGGAATGAATTTAAAATAAGACATAAATTACTAATATTATTTGCATGTGGTAATTTAAAAACGATTGGATATGGCGTTAATTTAAACAAGATTGAATTAATTAGAATTGTAAAAATATATTTAAAATAAAGAAATTTTTATAAAAATTGATTTTTAGAAGTTACCTTCATGCGAATGAAGAAGTAGTCCCGAAAGCACAAAATGAAAAATAAAATAAAAATATAGTATAGAAAAATTAGAAATTTCCTAAATTAGTAGGATTTTTCTCTGCGTCCTGATGCACTCATAAAATTTTGCAATGCATGAAAAGCTGAGTAAAAAATCTCGCCGTTTGAAATTACTCATTTCACTATTTACGCAATGAAAATTGTGCGTTTTGGTAAATAAATCGTTTCTAAGACCGTGTCCAACGTGCAAGAGACGCGATGCTCTACGATGCATATCGCATCGTAGAAGCAAAATATAAACTAATAGACATAACCTCGACGATTCCCACGTGTATTCCGTAGTATCGCCAAGCATCTTCTGCTGTAGCTGAAATACAAACTAGTTTGTTTTCTAAGGCCGTACCCGACGTATAAGGGACGCGACGCTGTACAATGCGATGCTGCTCTATCAGCAACAGTCTGTCCCACGGAAAGCGCTTCTATAGCGTATATAGCGAAATATCTTCCCACTATTTATCTACTAAATGCTGATTGTGGTAATTTTTATCTCTCATTTTCCATAATACAGGTTTTTTATAAATTTTTCTTATTAGATCCTCTGAAACAAACTCGGTAGCCATGATAATTGCCTCTGTCGCTTCAGAAAACAAACTAATTTGTATTTCAGCTACAACAGACGACAGTAGGCGATACTACGCGGCGCTACGATATACACGTTGGACGCGTCGAGGTTCTCTGTATTAGTATGTTTTCTGTCGCTCGTAGTATCGCATCGAAGTGCGTTGCGTTGCTTGCACGTAAGGCATGGCCTAAAGCGACAGAGGCAAATTACCATGCCTACCGAGTTTGTTTCAGAAGTTCTAATAAGCAAAATTTATAAAAAAAAAAACAGTGTGTGGAAAATGAGAGATAAAAATTACCATAATCAGCATTTAGTGGATAAATAGTGGAACAATATTTCATTATAGAAGCTACATAACCGCTTCTCGTGAGACAATCTGTCGCTCATAGCGTAGCATCGCATCCTACAACGCCGCGTCGCTTGTAAATGGGACACGGCATACTGTATTTTATCGATTCGCGTCGCTATAGTTGCCAGTTTCGCATCGCTTTCCAGCGTGTATAAACAAAATTTTTAATTTTTAATTATATTTATACAGAAAACTTTTGATAAATTTCTTCATTCTAGACTACTTTAATATATTGTTCATGTGATATAGAATTTTTATTTAAGTCATTTATTAAGTTTTCCCACCGCATAGAGATACAAAATACAGTATCACAGTCACAAAGGAGGACACGATTACAAAAATTATGATTTTTTTAAAATAAAATTTTAATCATTTAAATTACTTTATTATAATATATCATTACTTTTAATTATTTTATTCTAACCTTAACTTTCGATAAGAAAATCTTAACAAAATTTTTAAATCTGAACTTGATCAGATAAAATTCAAAGTGCAGATAGCAAATTTTATTTCTGTGTAATTTTATTTGTAAATGGAATTGTTCGTAACTTTATATACTTATTTTTCTTAGTGAAAAAATAGTGAAATGATTTCATATACTATTTTTAGTCCATTTTGATATTATAAGACAAATCTCAGAAGTATTCTATGGTAGGAACAAAATTAAATCACAATTTCAGAATAAAAGTTATAAAAAGGTTTTCAAATTTATCAAAAATTTATAACTATTAAATATAATTAAACAAATTACAAAATATAGATTAACACATTTCATAAAAATATACGTAGTTATAATTAAATTTTATAAAACAAACTACTACCATCTGATGAATGGAATTGACACTTCGTTTTTTAAATGCAAGGAAGAGCAACTTGGTTTTCTTTATTACAAATTTAATAATTATTAATTTATCTATTTTATTACGAACAATTTTAAGTATACTAAGTATATCCTATTTCTGAAAATATTCTACCATCTGCTGAACAGAATTGACACTTCGTTTTTTTTTAATGCAAGGAAGAGCAACTTGTTTTCTTTCATTACAAATTTAGCAATTATTATCTACTAGAAATTACTCGCTCATATAAATGAGCGGAAATATAATATTGTGATTTAATTTAATAATACTGTACATAACGACAAAAACACTTCCGAACTCGTATAGGGAATCAAAGAGTGAACCGTAAACTGGCATCCATTATTATGTTACAGCGCCATCTACAAATTCTTCTTTTTAGAGGAACTACTATTTCAATGTAATTTCTATTCTTTAATATTTAAATTATTAACAACAACAAATAATTTGGGCTGTCGCAGACATCCAAAATTTAGACTGTTCTAAAGATTCCCTATTTATAGATATTGGTACAACAGTTCCACCGAAAAAAAAACATCCAGCCATCCAGCCAGCCAGCCAGCAAGCCACGTTTGACTATTAATAATATAATTTTATTGCGAACGAACTGTTTTAAGTATACTAAGTATATACTATTTCTGAAAATATTCTGCCATCTAGTAAACGGAATTGATACTTCTTTTTTATAATGCAAGCAGAGCAACTTGTTTTCTATCATTACAAACTTAGCAATTATTAGTTTATCTATTTAATTGCGAAGGAACTGTTTTAAGTTTACCAATTATATATCCTTTTTTGAAAATATCAATCGAAATTTAATTAATTTTAATCAAAAGATATTCTTTCAATCTTGGAACTAACAATTATTTATCGCTACTCTTTTTACCGTACGACGAAATTCAATTGCTCAAGTTAGTGTTCAATCAGAAATTACAAATTTTTCCTTATCATGGGAATATTTTATAGCAGAACGTAGCATCGTCTACATTTTCCTTATTGATCTATTTTTTCCAATAATGCAAGACTTACTTTTCTTAGCAGATGCAGAATATTTTGCCATATTTTATTATAAAAGGTACATTTGGTTCTGTAAATACCATTTTTCTACCGACAATTATCATTGAGTTGTATTTTACGCTGAAATTTTTCAGTTTTACAAAAAAAGCGTATTGTTGCATCAATAATTTTATTTATTTTTATAATGGGATTTAACTTTTTCTATGAAAAAGCATTAACGTTTTAAATGCCAAAAAGTTTAAAAGAACTCTTGAAGGACATATACCGTTCTAATCTATAATTCCTACTTTTGCAATCGAGAATATTGATCCATTAATGCATAGTCTATGCCTGCATGAATTTTCTGAAACTATAAAGGTGGCAAAATATATAGTATTGCAACTCTATCTATTAACTTGGATCTACATCAGTTGTGCAGCAACAAATTGTCTCATTATATGTTAAACATTTGAGGAAGATATTTTTTGATAAGTTTTATTTTTTCAATTTTTCTATGTTGATCATTGACATGTCTCCAATTTAAACATCTAAATGCCTATTATGCTCATTTTATTGATTGCTTTCTAAGAATATTTTGTTATTATTTCGGAAAAAATTAAATACTGCGATTATAAAAATCTCTCTCTCTTCCGTATAAGGCGAGTCGAGTCATTCACGAATAACATTCCTCCATGATTTTCGGTCCTTGGACAATTGATGTAGTTGAGCAAATGTGAATTGCTTCATATGATCTTTGATAATTCTTCTACAATTTCTTCTTGGTGGCAGCCGGATGGCCGCGTGGTAAAGCTTTGGTTTACCACCCTGGAAGATCCAGGTTCAAATCTGGGTCCCACACCTCCAGTTTTTCAGGAGGGGTCCGGGCCAGGTCCGTTGAACTCCATCTTCAACCATCCGGTTGACCCCATTACGGGTGTTGGCCAGCCTGTGATTTCAACCATCCGGTTGACCCCATCATGGGTGCTGGCCAGCCTGTGATGGGCACCATCTGGTTGACCCCATCATGGGTGTTGGCCAGCCTGTGATGGGTTATATAAGTGGCCGCCGCCAGATATAGAATATCCCATAAGGATATGGCGGCTTATTCTAACTAACCTAACCTAACCTAATCTTCTTGGTCTTCCACTCCATATTTACCATCTACTTTTCCATTCAGGATCAAGTTGGGCAATCTTTCCATACTCATTCTGGATACATGTCCAAATCAGTTCAATATTTCTTTACAAAAATCATATATTTATTTAGTCTAAAAATCATGTTAATACATCATCTAACATAAATAACTAAATTAAAATTAAAAGGGTAAACTTACGATTGCATAAAAATTAAATTATGATGATCTCGGATCAGGAGAGGATAAGTTATAAGTAAAAATAATGAGCATAAAAACTTTGATTCTAGTAAGTAAGTTAATTAGAATTTACATATATAATAGAATATTTAATTTAAAAAACAAAATTTATTTTAAAAATTACTTTCAGCTTATGCTTTTACATAACCAGCAATTGATTTTCTGTTGTGTTCTAAAAAGAAAACATATTTCAATTCTATCAATAAGTTATGCAATTTATGGAAATAAAATGAATTTTTAAAAGTTTCCATTAATTTGTGATCTGATGAGTTATAATTTAAGAAAAATAAATTCGAAAAGTTTTTGTAATTTTCTATTGGTAGGACTTTACAAGAATAATTGTGTATTGGATTATAGAATAATCGTTATCATCTTGATAACTTGAAACATTGTTTCTATATAATTTGTGGCATGCAGATTAGGTCAAAATATATTAAATTTATCATTTATGAGCGATATAAGACGTCAGACATTTGTGAGCCGGACATCTAGGAGAGTTATGAGATCGATAGATGTGATGAAGGATTGGGTTGAAAGGTTCGGATGGATCCTCCTAACAAAACGATTAATAAGATTCAGTATTCTTTAAGTGCAAATATAGCTCTTCTCCGCATGGTAGTGCCTTACAAAGTACATACTTTACATATTTTTCTCACATTATATAAACAAAAAAATTTTAAGGTCCATCAGCTAAAATAAAAATTCGGTGTATAGCATTTGTGCTCGTCTCTTCCAAATTTTCAAGAGTGTACCGGAACTATTTTTCAATGCAATATTTTCTTTATATCTTTATTGATTTCCTATCGTAACAGCACCGAGTGTAGAAAATGCTGAAGGTTGTAGGATTTAAGTTTCACTTCATTATTTTTGTCTAAAATGTAGACAAATTCATGAATTCACTTTAATAGTTATTGCAATATAGATATCTGTGATTCATGTATAATTTTCTAGATATAATAGATGTCAATCTCTTATTTTTCCGAAATCATTTAGGATGAACGACGTGTTGCAAAGTAAGCGTTTTGTTTCCAAAACTTCTTTTGTTAATCAGTATTTGCGTTTAAACATTTTAGATATGTTTCCATAAATAATTTATTAGCGCATAGTTAATTTTTAAACTATAAGATATTTTAGACAACTTATACTATTCTCTTTTAATTTTTCTTATATCTAGAAATGAATATATTCTTCTTGAAGGTACTTAATGTATCGAAATATCATAAAGAATCGAATATATCGAAAATTTTGTAAAGAAATGATTCTATACCGATGTTATAAGAGAAACAGAAAGCAAAAATTAGGAAAAAAGTCAATTAATGTATCCTAAACATGATATTTGTAATTCTATATAATTTTGTAAATACTTCTAATAGAAACTTGTAAAAATCTCTCTTAATTCGTTCGAAGTACGTTTCTTCCATTTTGTAATTTTTCTGAATCGGATAGAACTTTCCATTCATCCTTCAACAAAAAGAGAAAGGAATATAATAATTCTCTAATGACCTTGTATCAGTTTCACTTTCTATCGATATCTTAATATTTCCTATTCATAAAATGACTGCAGAATTGGAAATTAGAGTTGAAATAATAACTTTGTATCTGATTCAATTTATGTTAGTATCAAAACTTTTTTTTTTCATAAAATAACTGCAGATTATGGAACTCAACTTGAAATAATGAGCTCTAATGAATAATTAAAGGAAACTTTACATCAGAGAATTTTTTCTCATAGCGACTCATATCGTAATCATGTATTCGGTGACAATTGAAAACCATTTATGCATTGTTTGCTATGAACGACCTTTCTTGAACATAGCAAAAATTTTCGGTTTGAGAATAATGTATTGCGACTGTGAAAAGAAAACAGAAAGATGAAAGTATTTATCTAAGTTGTATTCCGTATATCAAAATGTAGTTGAGATATATCTGTGGAGCAACATCTTCTTTTCTGCGCAAGCAATTACAGATGATGTAATCTGTCGAGGTTGGAGTTCAATTTTTGGAAAGAACGAATTGTATATTAAACCAGTTTTCTTTATATTTATGGGCTTCACGGCTTTCCAGTTTAGCTATTTCAAGAGAAACATCCTTTACATATCAAAAAACAGCAGCGGTTATAATGGAGAAGAAGAGATAGAAAGAACAGTGAAAATAATATCCATAACAATTTTAGCAATAGTGTTCTTTCATTTGATTTTAACTAACTTGTTAGTGGTTATCGTCATGTACCCTGCAATGAAGAAATATACCGAATCAGTCGCAGTACTTCTGTTTTGTAACGTCAATATTATGCTGTTCTGTTTATATCTGTTAAGCCAGGTATTCTCCTTTCTGCTTGTTCTAGGCTTAGGTACAATTATGCTTTCCAATCGATTCAGACATTTAAATGATGATTTGAATAATCTAAGAATAGAACAAGAAAATTTAGAGTCAAAAGTAGAAGAACTGATGATAAAGCATTGGGATGCGTGGGTCATAATTCGGGAGACAAATGACACTGCACATCTATATTTACCAGCTTGTTATGCAGTATGCCTTTACTTGATAGCGTTCTCTGCTTGTATGTTGATTTTTGCTGAGATTGAAGAGATCTTGCTAATCATATTATATATTTTCTTCATATTTCTCATTTTGACTGCCTCTGTCATAGCACTCCGTTTATCTCGTTTCACTTCTCTGGTAAGAAAACTTTACTATATTTAATATTTTTTTAAAAAAATTGTATGATAATTAAATATTCTTTACAATTTTAAAAGGTTTACGGAAACTTCGTAGACATTGTTAAACTTAGTTCTGCCGATTTACGACTGGAGACTAAGTTAAAAGTAAGATGGTTTAAGTTGTTATTGAAGTGATATTTTTATCTTATTTATATTGAAATTTTTATTTAATAAAGATATTAAATTTCATGAAGAGATTCGGAAAAACTCCAATCGGACTTGATGTGGATGGCTTTTTCCATGTTAAGAAGAATTACTTCGTACGGGTGAGTAAATTAAAGTTTTACTTTCTGTTAACTTTGAATCTATCAAAGTTTATACTGTTTTTGTTTATGGCAATATCATATGTTTAATATTTCTTTCCAATTTCGAAATTTCCAAGAATATTTTTCATTTTCCAGATTGTAAGCTCCATATACTCATTCCTTTCTTCATTGATAGATGTAGTTTCTTCATACAAAAACACCGCTCAAAATAAGAAGTGTTAAAATTTATGTTTAAATAGATTGTTACCAATAATGCTTATCAAGCCAAGGTTGAGATAGTCGGCCGGAATGGACAGCATGGAAACATTTTCATGAGACTATTCCGGCCGACTATCTCAAGATTAGCATATTAATATGAATAATATCAAAAACAGTTATGATTTGTGTTCCTTTCTTAAACATCAAATTACGCGATAATAATGACATAAGTTTACAAACGTGTGACCTAACGCAGCACTAACGATTGACTATATTTTTTTTTTAATTTTAAGATTAGGTCCCCTAATTTGAGGTAGGTTTAAGTTTTTATTTATAAATATAATTGTTTATTTTCTGGCCTCAAAAAAGACACGAAACTGACAACAATGGCAATGACTTGAAGCGATGAGTTATTTTTATATATAATTATCATATTACTGTGATTATTTTAGCAGTGATCACATTCAGAATGTCAAATGGCAGCTGGTTTAGACGTGAATAAGTTATACGCTAGGCTCAAGATATCAGAAAAAGTGAAACATATAAACACTTCTATATTTCCGAAAGTGATACACAAAAGTATAAACAATTTGCAGTTAATTTATCGAGTGTATAGTGCTGTCGACGAATATGCAACAAAAAATTAAAGATTTTCAAAATACCATTTTTTTAAACTAACAAAGTCACATCTTGGTTATTTTCCATCGGTTGATTTTACTTTCTATAACTTTTAAAGTATGTTACATAGACATAAATATTAATTACAGTATTCTTTAGTAAGAAATGTAGATTTTAGGTCAGTAAATTTTTTTCATATATCTCTTATAGCTCTCCAGTAATAGAGGTTCAAATTCCAAAGTGTCAAAAAATTAGATCATTTACAAGTTTGTTTTCGCAATATCTT
The DNA here is from genome assembly GCA_000484575.1 of Olivierus martensii. Classification (NCBI taxonomy): domain Eukaryota; kingdom Metazoa; phylum Arthropoda; class Arachnida; order Scorpiones; family Buthidae; genus Olivierus; species Olivierus martensii. The sequence goes on along the minus strand of AYEL01050914.1, from coordinate 13,609 downwards.
AAATATTAAAAATGTTTGACGTAAATAGTAAGCGAGAAAATTGTGCCCTTTCATAGCTCTACAATGATATAACTAGATTTCAAATCGGCTTTTTAGTTTTCGCGAAATAGACGTTACAAGTTTACATTGTGCGATTGGCAGGTCGATATGGCAGATTTGCTAAGGAAAATCACTATTGTAGAGAATTATAATGATACTTGTGAAACTAAAGTTGGAATAAATGGAAATAGGATCTGTCTATAAATAACATTGTACATCTTCTCTAATATGACATTGGAGAAATTGAAATTTTCTTGATATCCAATCTAGAGATATGCATGCCAAAGTTGGAGACACCGCTAAAGTTATAAGGAAATTCGACTTTGAAATGATCCCAACAATTTTAGTGAGTGATTTTAATATTGACTATATGAAACCTGAAACTGGTTCATTCCTTGACTTCATGGAATCGATATTCGATCTTAAACTCTCATGAGATCCTACAAAATCTACTAAGTATGATAAATCATGTATAAACATAGTCTTCAATGGCGTTTTAATAGTTTAAATTATATGAGATTATTCACCTAATCACTATGGACTTTTTACTAATGTTATATGTAGCTTTCACAATGATTTTTGTACTAAAATTAGTGATATTCCTATTGTTAAGCTCAGAAATTCCAATAAATAATAATTTTTAGAAATAACTTTTCAGTTTATTTTTATAACTGGTGTGGTGTCTGAATTCCTAAACTAAGTTTTTTAGCCTGCAGGATGGCTGCGTGGTAAAACTGTGACTTACCATCCTGGAGGATCCGGGTTCAAATCCGAGTCCCACACTTCCAGTTTTCTTCCAGTTCCGGGATCGGCCCGTTGAATCACATCCTTCAACCATCCGGTTGATCCCATCATGGGTGTTGGCCAGTCTCTGATAGGGATCTACAAGTGGTCACCGCCAGTACGATCCCTCGTACGATATGGCGGCTTAATCAAACTAACCTAACCTAAATCTTTTATATTTCCTTACAGTTAGTTATTATTTATAGTATTTGTCGGATGGACGCTTGGAAAGATGAAGAGGATCCGGTTTCAAATCCGTGTCCAACACATTCAGTTTTTCAGGACAGTCCGAGCCCGGGCTGATGAACCCATTTTTCAACCTTTCGATTACCCCATCAATGGTGTTAACCATCCTATGATGGGATCTACAAATTCCTGCTGCCAGATAAAGTATAACCCTTATCCGATATGGCGGATTAACTACATAAAACCTTTTATTTATATTATTTGATATGTAAATTAATTTTATCTTAAGATATTGAATAAAGTGATCAGGTTCTGAATATTAACCATTATTTCTTCAATTTCTATACTGCTTGAAATATTTAGATATCAGTTTCCTTATCCTATAACACTATCTTATATGATGCGTAACACATTCTTTGATACTACATTATCTGTTGATATGGCTATATCGAAACAACGAGTGACTGAAATAAAAATCACTCCAGTTTGTATTGTTAAGATTGTAAATAAATTAAAAGATATTATTTTTCTGTTATTACAATTTTTGGAAAATTATGCATAATCCAAGCTTTGATAGACTTTTATATATTTATTAATCTAATAAACTTTTTAAAAATTAAAAATTAGCATAAGTGAATAATCACACTGTTAAATTAATATTAAAAATGTTTCTGTTTCTATTGAATTCTATAGTGAAATAATTGTAAACAGATTAATGAACAAATTCTCTGATGTTTTTACAGATACACAATCAGCCAGAATAATTAAACGAAATACACGCAACAAAAATATAATGATAATAAAATTATATAAGATATTATTAAAAAATTATTATAAAATTAACAACATAAAACTATGTTTTTTCTGTAGATGTAGAAAATCATTTGGCTTGTTAAATCAGGAAATATTATAAAAATATCGGAAACATGGTTTGAATATGATAGTAATGGCATAGATAAGTTGATATAAGTTATTTCCTGATGTGATGTATTATAAACAGTTTTCGAGCCATTTCCATTGCAGTCTGACACTATGAGATCAAAATATATATGTTCAATAGATTCAGAGCAGAGCAACTTGTCACTAAATCTTGGGCCAGTTGTATACAGTGTATAATATAATTTTCTAAGAAGTTCCCTACATTTAGACGGAACAGATAAACTATATATTCAGCTCTAGATGGTTTTCCAATTTCTCTGATAATGAGCTAGAATATCTGGGATATTATCCTTGTGAATGTAACGATAGATATGAATAAGTCGCATTTTTCGATGCTAACAAAACTGAACCCAACAGAACCTATGATAGATTTAGAATCTACCACATTAACTAAACTAGCAGAATAATAAATTTCGAAACAGAAGTCTATGATTAAAGAAAACAAGCATAAAGGGAACTTCGTAATTGTTAAAAGAACTCATTGAAAAATTTTATAATGAATCTATAAAAATACAGTAGTACACTTAAACTATCAATTCAATAAATAACATATAAACATGTAAAGCAATAAATATGACTAATTAAAACCCCAAAAAACATTAAAAAAAGTTTATTAAAAGCAATAACAAAACAAAAAACAATTTACTAAAATTTATACTGTTTAACTTACACATAAATAACTAAACCGTAACAAAACTGTTTTAACTAATAACGCTTCATAAAATTTGTTTATTGAATCAAAAATATATATATTCATAAAACTACAATATATACAGATATCTGTATAGAAATTAAACAACAATAATTTAAATAATAATTAATAAAATCGCTTTTTTAAATAGCTTCTACAATAAACAATGAATTGTTAAACAAAAGAGGAAAAAAATCAACTGATCATTTGCATCGTTAATAAAAAACACAAAATTTAATCTTATTTTCAACAGAAACTTGTTGAGGCATATAACACAAAAAATAAAAGATTAGTCTTACAGTTAGTTGAACAAATGCTAACAAATAGACAATCAGTCTGAGAAATGTAATAAACACTTAATTAAAATCAGTCATAACAAATTGATTACATTACAATACAATAGAGATAAAACAGGTTGTTTAACAGATCACTTTGATGGAGTTATGATTTAGTGTCCAGATGTTATTTTCTGTATTAATATAGAGTTTATTAAATTGTATCTTATCAAAAGTTTCTTTGTCAGCCTAAATCTTTCTTTTCATTTCTTCTCTGATAATTAGTTTTGTTATTAGGAGATTTGTTTAATATTATATGCCAATTTACATCTCTGATTCCATAGATCTCTTTTGGTTATAGCTATAGGCCACTTGAATATATGTGTTTCTATTTTCATAGTTATTTTGATGTAATATATTTTCTGATGTAATATATGTTGTAAACAGTTTCTCTATCCATTTCCATTGAAGTTTGGCAGCTATTCAATCAACAAATATATGTTAAATATTTTCAGAACAGCCACATTTTGAGCAACTATCACTAACTCTTTGATCAGTTCTATATAAAAATTCCTTTGAAGTAGTTGTCCCCATTATTATTTTCCAGCAAGTTTTCCTAATGTCAGATGGAACAGATTCATAATGTGAATCTGCCGAAGATGATTTTCCAATTTCTCCGATTGAGAGTTAGGAAAGTTGGGATTTTGTAATTGTGAATATGATAGTAAATATGAATTGGCCGAATTTTTTTCAGTATGATTAGTAAGGTCTATTTTCTGAGAGAGAAGTATTTTGATTGTGAGTTTGTTATATACTGATTATAAGAGTTATAAGCAGTTTATTAGGAGAATATTAGTTTGATAAGGATGCAGAGCCAGCGGAATTTAACGGACGTATATAAGAAGTGTATAAGCGTTGATATTAAGAAAGTGAAAGCGGAAGAAACATTAACTTTTCTAACTCAGTGTAGAATTAATGGTGTGTTACCGAATTCAATCTATAGAATAAATTTTGAATTTTAAACTATGAAGTTAAACTAATGTAAAGGTTTAAATTGTTCAGAAGTTATAAGCTACGTAAGGAAACTGTTCTATTTTAACCATGGTGACACTTATACGCTTTGTTATTATGTTCTGTTCTGTGATGATTTGAAATTGTCACTTGAAAATGGCGTAAAGCCGAAAACGTTTGCAATGTTTTTGTGAAATAAATGTTTTTTCTCTACTGCATATTAGTGCTGAGTTTGTTATATACTGATTATAAGAGTTATAAGCAGTTTATTAGGAGAATATTAGTTTGAACTTAACTGTTTTAAAATAGCTGAATTTTTTTCACTAAACAGTTCACAAATGATTAATCTAACTACTCCAGAAGAATGACTTTTGTAATGGAAAACCAATAATTAAAATTTGAAAAATGAAGAAAAATTCTGAGCAGTTATACAAAAAAAAACTTCTACTATATTACAAATTCAAATATGTAGAAAAAAAATCTTTGAATTTACAATCAACAGGAAAATTTTTTAAAATTTAAATTGCAATTTAAGATGTATTATGATAATTTCAAAATCTCAAGAAGTATCAACAATTATAAATAGATAAATACAAATAGGTGTTAAGGACTATGATGATGATATAATTGATCAATGCAGTTCCATAGATTTGAGTCTCTGAACTAATGCTCTGAAATATAATGTCCTTTTTTGCATCTGATTTTTGTAGCTTTGTGTTCTTTATATTTAAGATAATGTACATTATCCTAGTAAACATTAGTATTGGGAAATCATAAATTTTGGACATTTCTGACTTCAATTTATGATGGCAGAGGTTGGTTTTTAAGTCAAGGACTACCCATATTAATCTTTTCTTTGCGTATAATACATGCAAAGCAAAAATTTATTAGTAAATTATTTATTAATATATAAATTTCAAAATGGAATATATATAAATGTGCCATATATTTATATTCTCCATTTCGAAACATATTTATTAGTAAATTCAATAATAAAAAATTGTAGATTATATTATTGCATACTTATGACTTATGAAAAAACAGCCTCTTTATTGATAGAAGTACAATAGGCCTCTATTTATGTGGGTAATTCATTACAGAAAACTGTGAAAGTTCGGCAATGCATAAATATATTCAGTATATATTAACATGCACATTGCAAAAAAGAATGGCTAAATAAAATGAACATATGATAAAAGCTATGAATTTTTTGCAAAAAAAAAAAATATGTTTAATAAATTTTCTATTCATGCTTTATAGAAATCTAGCAAAAATGAAAGGAATTGCATATTCCAATATATGCAATCCAAAGTTCAGTGATAATTTATAAGTCAGACGTATTGTTGAGATATGACTAGCAGGGAACTTACTGTTTCCTCTGCATATTTTCCTTATAATAAGGATGAACTTTCACTGACAATTTTTGTGCATTTGGTGGAATTCTGTCCATAGAATCAATTTGATTTATTGGTTGGTGTTGATACTAATTCTCATCACTATGATGTCCTTGCTTTTGTAAACTAAGAGGGGAGCATTTACTGGAGTTTCTAATAACTAAACTTTTTTGTTTTAATAAGGGCAATGAATCTATCTTTGTTGTTAAAAACAGAAAGGAGGTCCCTTTGACCTAATGTCAGGGACTAAAAATGTTATGATTTGAGGATTGGCTTCTATCTAATAAGCTGTCTATTTCAGATCATAGATACCTGTTAGACTGAAGCAAATGTATGTACTTAATTAGGCGATATGAGACCCAAGGAAAATTAAGTGAGCTTCTTATAAATAAGAGGACTTTAAGTTTAACATTAGAGTATTCAGAGAAAATTTTGCTCAGTGGTGGATTTGAATGATGACCAGATTCAACAGACAATCCTCTTATCCTGCCATCAAAACTGCTAGCTCATTGAAGTAGGTTCCTTGGAATAAACAGCTTGGCAGTCTTAGATTTAATGTTAGAAGGCTTTTTAATAAAGCTAAAAGGACAGGTGAATGGGAAACTTACAGAAGTGCTTTCACCTATTATAATAAAGTCAAGTCAGTCCTTAGAAAGGAAATTATTACAAGGAGGTCAGTACTATCAGGCTGCCAAGAGACAGGATGACTAATACTTAAGGACTCATTAAAGAAATTCTTGAGTACACTTAGGTCTGCTTTGAAGGATCATCCTTTTCACAGAGGCAGTCAGACCTCAATGGATGTGTTTATCATGCTATGAAGAAGGATTAGGATCTTGTTAAGAGAATGATCAATAAAATATTAGATGGGCTGTAACTAATTATGCCCTTCAAGTCTGCTAGGCCAGACTGTATTTTATTGGGTTATTACAACAGGACATTGACCCTCTGGTCTCATCGGTCTCTCTTCAGAGCCTGTTAGCTTTTGGCTATATTCCATGGTCCTAGAGGCAGATAAGGATTTCTTTTATAGCCAAATCTGGGCTTAAATTCTTATATCAAAATTAAGTCCTGTTGTCCAATCAGCCCAATATTGTTCTTATTAAAAATGATGGAAAGACTAGTGAACAGATTTGTTAGGGATGGGGCTTTATTAAAGTTTCCTCATCATCACAATCACTATGCCTATCAATCTGGCAAATCAGCTGAAAATGCTCTCCATAAAGTTCCATCACTTGTTGAGAGAACAGTTGGATACAAGGAGATTGCCTTAGGGCAGGGGTGGGCAATTATTTTCTGCCGAGGACCGGATAAACAATCTTCAGGATGAAGTGGGCCGTATAAGAATTGAAAAGTACCTAAGCACGAATTTAACCTTAGGGCGCCGTAATAATGTAATTATTAATTATTATTATGTGGCCTAATGGCCACAAGGTAAAGCTGTGGCTTGCCATCCTGGAGGATCTGGGTCCCACATCTGCAGTTTTACAGGAGGGGTCCGAGCCTGGCTCGTTGATCCCCATCCTTCAACTATCCGGTTGACTCCATCATGAGTGTTGGCCAGCCTGTGATGGGCTCTATAAGTGACCGCCATTAGATACAGTATATCCTTTGTGTGATATGGCCGCTTAACCTATCTAACCTAACCTAACCAACCTAATTATTATTATGTAATGAAATTATTGATGACAACATTAGCTAATCAATTAATAATTAATAAAACTACTTTGACATAAAATGACTATTCAAGTTCAAGCAAGATTTATTCTTGCACAAATATATTCCTCTCACCATCATACGAAACAAGAATAATGGTTGCGCCAATTTATTTGCACACGTTTTTCTCAATCTCGCTAATGTGTATAACCACTTTTGTGATATTTACAGAAAAAATATATTTGTGTATCAATATTATCTTAAGAAAATATATATTTTTTGTTATTTTCTTAGTTTTTGTTTGTTTGCAAAGCGACCTGTGTTATTTTCTTAGTTTTTGTTTGTATGCAAAGAGTTCGAAAGCATTCCGTAGAAACTGTTATTTTCTTAGTTTTTGTTTGTATACAAAGAGTTCAAAAGCATCCGTAGAAACTAAGTTTTTGTTTGTATGCAAAGAGTTCAAATGCATCCGTAGAAACTACTTTTCATTAGAAACATTAGGAAAATTCTCGTCCTACGAATTAATAAATTCAGATAATTTTCTTTAAAAACATAACCATCAATCAGTTTGATAAAATACTTAACAACCTATTACATCAGAATGTTAACAACCTATTACATCAGAATGTTATAAAATGTTAGGTACCTACGTAGTTAATTTTGTAAAAACAAATTTACAATTCAATGTGAATGACGAAATTTACTATGCTCATGGTTAATTAAATCATCAAAATTTGGAGTAACTTGGTAGTGCACGTGTACACTAACACCAATATCCATTATTTTACATTACAGAGTATCCAATCGCGTTAATCCCCTAGTTCAATGGATTTTGATTACAGAGTATCCATTATTTTACTTTCTCTTTTCAAGTAGAATTTTACAGATGTGTACCTTGAAACTGTAATTTGTTCTAGTTCATGAGACGGGCCGAATAAGATGCCTTCGTGGGCCGGATCCGGCCCGCGGGTCGCCTTTTGCCTGCCCGCCTTAGGGTATCCCTTGATATCCAAGGGGCTTTTGATTCAACTTCTTTCAAGGAAATTAGCATTTCAGCAAACAGACATGAAATATGTTCAATTATTCATTGGATTGGTTCTCCATGGAAAAGCATAGAGGAGTTTATAGTACACACTCTCCTTTGGTGCCTTGTGATTGTATATTTTAATTAAAAAGATCACCAATGGGAAGTGTTTCTTCACTATTGGCTATGCCAATGACAGCCATCATTGCTGTGAGAAAGTGAAAAAGGACTGCTCCTACTGTTGCTCTGGAAGCCCTCTTGGGTATTTCCCTTTGCATTTGGGTGTTAAAACTAGTGCTCAGGTAGGTTTTTATAGGCTCCATTGTTGTGGGAGATGATTTCTTGGACTCACAAAGTGAAGTATTCATTTGAATGGAACAAATCATTATTGGTATAAGAGCAGGAAACACAAAGCTTCAATGTTTGTATGACATTCTCATACAAACTTTGAAATAAAAGCAGGAGCTGTCAAGTGATTTTAATGTAGCTTCAACTGATAGGATATAAATTTATTAATATATCCCTCTCAAAATTGATTTTACACATATATTATTGTTTCCTCTCAAGTTTAGTTTTCAACTGAATAAGTGACAATCAATCTCTTTCATGATATTGACAACTAATTGCTTTTCTGTATCAATATGTGGAGATATTAGGAATTTAACAATTATTCATTAAGGTTAATTATTTCAAATTAATAATTTTTTTTTTTAAATAAGAGTTTGGTCAGGGAAGATATGACCTCTTAGTACTCTGAGTGGAAAGAGATCAAGGTATATAATGTATAATGCTACATCCTAGATTAGATTTATAAAATTAATCTACAGCATTGTGAGGGTTTATAATCAATTACATGGCTGTATGATTTGTAACAATTTTATTTTGTCAGTCTAGAAATGTGTTGACACAATACATCCCCATAACTCACTTTTCTTCCTTTTGTCTCATTTTTTTTTCTTTCTTTCCTACTACTTTTCTATCCCACTTGAATAGTAAGATTTTGTAGCTTTGTTTTGCAGGATTTGAAGTGTTAAATAATTATCAGTCATATAAGATAAACAATATTAGTAAATTTAATCCATTTACATCAGCAGAAATTCATTCCTGTCAATATAATCAGTACAGGATGAAAACATCACCAAAGCAATGTTGCATTCAATTTGAACTAATTTTAGAATAAAGTGTGGTATTATATCAAAGAATACAAAGCATCAAAGAATACAAAGTATAATGTAAAGAAACATTGAATCAAAGGAACTGTTATGATCTTTTCAACCACCAGAGTGTGCTTATGTGCAGCCGAGGTGAAGAATGGCAACTTCAACCAGTTCCTATTTCTTTCATGTTCCTGACATGAATGTAGCAATGTCTCCTTCTTGTTCCTGTGTATTCACCAATGTACAATACATGTAATTTATTTTCTAAGTTCAATGTTAATACAAATATACAACAGTTTGGCGATGAGGGAAAAATATGGATATGAAGATCAATTGACCCGAGTGAGTACAAATCAACACTCAGTTCCTCGTTTTAAAGAACTCGGTGACTGTTACTTTGTTCAATATCAAAATCAAACCATCATCAAAATGGATGCAGAACAATTAACAGCATTAATAGAAGCAATGAATCGAAATCAACAAATGCTACTTGATCAAATGTTAGCAATTCAAGATCATTCCATTGTTCAAAATAAAAACGAAACCACTCAACCTACAACAATTAATGTTACTCATATACCACCTTTCGAAAATTTTGATCCTAAAAAAGAGAATTAAATACTATCGACAACATTTTGAAAATTATCTAAACATGAAAGATATTTTAAAGGATAAGAAAAAGTGCTCAAACGCTACTTAATTCAATTGGTGCATCTAATTATAAAACATTCTTGCTGCTTGATAGTCCCTAAAGCTCCAAGCAATTTCGAATATATGGAATTAATAGAAGCATTATAAAACCATTTGGCACCAAAGAAAAGCTTATTAGTTCTACAACACTATTTTTTATGCACCTATCAAAAAGACGATGAGTCTATTGCCAACTATGTAGCTGTTTTATGTAGAAATATTTCTGAATATAACTTTAATGTGAAATGTGAATGTAGGTCGGATTTGTCCATATCAGATACTTTTCTTTGTGCACAGTTTATTCGAGGTTATCAAAGATTGTTCAATTAGAGAACAAATTCTTCAATCTGAACTGTTTAATTTCAATGATATTGTTGCAAAAGCTATCACCCTCGAAGCATCAAAGGCAGATAGTCGGGAATTATCAAAATCACAGCCAACTGTTAACAATCTGCTGTCTCCAGAAGAGATTAATACTGTCTCTAAACTTAACAGAAAATCTAGAAAAGATAAACCAATTCCTCACAATTCTAAAATCAAAATGAATTGAAACAAAACAATCAACAGTGGCAAAGTCAAAATCGATCACAATCAAACAGATGAATAGACTACAAAAAAATAGGTATAAACAACAAATGTTTGCGCTGTGGATGTGCAAATCATCAAATCGTCTGAATGCCAAATAAACCCTTCTATATTGAAATGCAATTCTTGTAATATCACAGGACATATGGCAAAGGTTTGCTTAAAAACTCTTCTCAGAGCAAACTCAACTTATCAATTTAATACTGCTGATATAAAATCAAAGTCTGAATATGGAATAATCAATATTTATAATAATAATGTACATAACAGGAAAGAATATTGTTTTTATGAATATAGAAGGCAAACCCCAACAGTTTGAAGTAGATACAGGAGCTGGTTTCACACTTCTACCTGCAAATGAATTCAATAATCTAAAAATCAAAAATAAACTTGTACCTACTGATATTGTATTCGATCACACACCAAAGATGTTTTTCGACCTCTCAGAAAAGTTTGAGTTGATGTTCAGTATAAAAATATATCATCAAACAAAGAGCTACATATAGTGCCAGATGGACATGATTCACTTCTGGGAAGAACTTGGACCAAATACTTAAAAATAAATGTACACGATATACATCAAGAAATTTCAAGTAAGTTATCCCATGAGGACAAAGGTTTTATCAGTCAATATAGTCCAACATCATAAAATATCTAAGTCCCCATCAAAAATTAAAGCTATCCTTGACATGCCTCGACCAGAACTTCGAAGATTCTTAGGGATGACAATATATTATTCTCAGTTTCTACCTGATGTGCCCACAGTACCAGCCCCTTGCGTAAATTGCTTAGGAAAAACCAAAAATTCTTTTGGTTGGCACAATGTGAAGCCGCATTCATAAAACTTAAAAATGAAATAGCGAGTGATCAAGTCATAATACCTTTTGACCCATCTCTTCCAGTTACGCTGACGACAGACACAAGTCCATCTGGAATCGCAGTAGTGCTGTCACACACTATTAATGAAAGTGAACATCCTATTGCATTTGCTTCATGTTCCTTAACTGAAGAACAAAATTACTCTCAACTTGACTGAGAAGCATTGGCAATTGTATTTGGAGTGGACAACTTTTTTGATTATCTGTATGGTCATCACTTAAATCTAGTTATAGACAATCAACCCCTATCTGGAATTTTTCATCAGGAAGGATCTAGAAATTTAGGAAAATTGTAAATTTTTCCAGATTTTTAAAAAATTATCAGAATTTTTAGTTTTTTGTATGTAGGAGAAGAATTTCGCACTTTCCCATTCCTGGATTAATTAAATTAACATACAAGAAATTATGAAATTTTACTTAAAATTTTTATAATTTATTATGGCTTTTTTTTATTCATATTCTAACAATTTAAATTTTTTTTTTTAATTTTATTTCTTTCACAATTTTTTGTTCATTACATGAGCTTGAAAAAGAAAATTTTTTTGCAGCCATCCAATGAATCAACAACAAATCTTAGCCATCCAACGAAATATTTATTTTTTGAGAGCGGCAGGACTTATGAAGAAAATTGGTCCATACTTTAAAAAATTATCAATAAAAAATGATTAGACAAATTTTCATTAAGTTACATCGTATAATTAGTTGAAAAGTAACAAAATTATTAAAATATTGTAATTTTTTTATAAAATATATTTATTGATATGTTTTTCCTTCATTTCAATAATTTTTTATTTTTATAAGTTTTCGAATTTATAACCCAACATATATGAAAATAATCCCAACACATTAACAGCTATAGCATTTTCTACTTTAATTGACCTGAGGATGCTTTGTTGACATACTACACCCAATACCACATGCAGTGCAGTAAAGTAGGCATGTTCACAATTTCCTGCAAAATGAATTTGCCATAAAACAATAAAAGTGCCATGCCCCCTTTAAATAGCCTGAGGGTATTTATCTTAGGCTTTTCTCATATTTTACTTAATTGCCAGTAAAAATAAAGCAATAAATAAACAAATGAATAACAATATTGTTTATTTTAACAGAATTAACCATAATTTTTGTATTATCGGCAATATTTTATCAGTTTTATGAATTTTAGAGCTCAACACAAAAATTTCATGTTTCACTTAAAATTTTAAAAATAAAATTATCCTAAAAAAATAAAAATGATTAAAATATAGTTGGAATAGAATGCAGAATTGATATAATTCGATAAAAAATAATCCAAATTCTAATAATATAATCCATTCAAATTTTGTAACTTTAAAATGTTGTTTAAAAAAATTTCAGCAATCGAAAAATTTAGGAACAATCATTGGATGCATGTATTTTCAATCAATAAACACAAAAAAAACTGATCTGCAATAGCTACATTGAGTAATTCAAGATTGAACTTTATTTTTTTTTTGTTTTACTTCCATGACATGGCTACATACCAGACTTCAATGGGTTAAATTTACTATTATTACTATTATAAAGTAACAGCATAGAAAATGTTATGGGAAATTTTTCTCTCTATATAAGTTTTATTCCTCCTTTTTTATTTTTAGTATTAAAAGCTCAATTAGCACTATAAAGAACTTTTTATATACTACAGCAGCAGTGGTCAACCTTTTTGAAAGCAAGTGCACAAAGGAAAAATTTTTACAGTGTGTGGGCTCATGACCTTTTTTTTAGGTGGGTAGCAGATAGAATAGAGAAATATATTAGCATTACAGTAATATAATAAAATCATTATAGTTCATGGTGCATAAACAGTAAATAATAAAGTAACAAAAATAACAATTTCACATACATAATATATATAAACAAAAAAAGTTATCATCTTTAATGAGAAGATTGATACTGTGTGTCTTCACACAATTTTTCAAAATCATGATTGCAATTTGATACTGCGATTCTTAAGCAATCATTCAAATTTCATCCATAAGATGCTTATTTTTAATAAATTGCATTGAAGAAAACATGGCTTCACTTAGATAGTCGATCCAAAAAAGATTTTTGCTTCAGTGCAAAATTTTTTAATATTGGATATTTATATCAATCAACAAATTTCCAAAAATGTCTTGTCCATGTTCATAGCTTTCAAAGCGACATCATTTTGTAATTCTTTATAATTGGAAAAAGTATCAGAGAGAAAATCGGCACCAGCAAATAAATATTTTTAAATAATTCTCCATTTAATTTTTAATTCTAAATTTCATATACGGTGGGTGATCAGTTAATGAACAGTTC
>AYEL01050907.1:0-48807 GCA_000484575.1 Olivierus martensii | reverse complement strand
GTAGTATATATTATTATTATTATTATTATTATTTTAAATTTATTTTCTTATATCATAAATCTACGAAATTCAGAAAATCAATAAAACATTGACCAAATTCATTACATAAAATCAATAAAACATTGACCAAATTCATTACATTATTAAAGGAAAAATTATTATTGTGTCAATATTTATTAATAAATTATTATAAATAAAAATTTATTTAAATATAATATTGTCATTTCAATAACTTTTTTTTATAAAATTACCATAAAATTATAATTTAAATACATTGGAAACAATAAATTTCACTGATATATATTGATGGGTATAAGTTTAAATTAAAATATGACAATAAACTGAATATGTTTTCTAAGGCTGGCCGCAAACCAGTCAATGGCATTGACTGCGATCTGATATCAGATACAATTTCTCTAGTCACATTCGACCATTTCATAAGACGTTGCTGGATGTGATCTTTGAGGAGGTTGTTAAATGACGTCATTCATGACATTTTCACAGCCAATCAACATTTCTCAAACATTTGTTTAAAACCCCATCGAGTACAGAGACGACATGTTAATGCTGGTTTCCGTTGCACTGCATATTCATTTTAACTTTATATATTGTACATATATTATTAGTGAGCTGCTCAAAAAAAAAATGAAGTTATGACACAAACAAGAGGTTTTTTCTTAATCTCAATAGCGATTGAATTTTTCAATTCTAATAGAATGAATAACTATTTTATTCTCCAACCAAATATTTGTTAGCATTTAAAACAATGCCTTTACCTTTAGATAATGTGTATTTTTCTTCCTATATAAATTTTATTATTGTATTATTTAAATTTTTGATTCAAATTACATCATTAAATGTAAAAATGAATAAAATTTGGTTTAAAATCTCAAATTTATTTAATAAATGTATATCATCTGACAACAATATCCAAATACACATAGTCAACTTTCCAAAATTTTCAGTGCACATGTTCCATCGCACCAAATATCTAACATGTTTGATGTTAGGAAAGTTGCTCGTTCTGCCTCTTTTTCATCGGAGGTGATGTCTCCTCAATGAGTATGCAATGACAAGTTGTACGTACGATTTTGGTACAACATCGAATGCGACTGGATTGCTACAATATCGACTAGTTTGCCGCCAGCCTAAAAGAACAATACCCCTCTCTGATGCAATTTCTGAGATTTACATTAAAGAAAATTAAAGATTTGCCTCCATCAACAGATAATTAAAACTGCAAACTAGCAGTTCTGCTGTGATTCATTAAAAAAAAAAAAAAAACTTTCTTCAGGTACAATTTCTGAGTTATGATTATTTTGGAAAATTTGTTTTACTTATCATCCCTTTTCAATTGGCATAATTCCTGTTGTATCATCTATAATTAACACTTTTACCTGTTGATGAGATGATAACACTAGTAGAGTTATCATCACTGAAAGCTAATTATTCAAATATATATTATTCATAATATAATATGCTCGATTAATAATCATTTTTTTCATTTCATACAAAAAAATTCAACAACAACTCTTTTCACTATTTTTTTATATATCTTTGAAATTAATTCTACTTGATAGAAGAAAAGAAGTGCCAAAAATTTCTAAAAACAAAGTTATAATAAAGCTGTTATGTTTATAAAATAAAAAAGATTATTTCCCTATTTCTTGTGTAGTTTGCTCCAGTTTATTTACTGAGAAAACAATTGTAGCAAAAATTTATTTTATATGTAATATAACAATTTTCAATTTTTTTCAAATTATCATCTATTTTAATTTTATTAAATTTATTGCTATCATAATCTTATAATATCATAGAAAATTAAAAAAATGCAATAAAGGCATTGAACAAACAGGCATTGTAAGCAGATTCATTATTTTTTTTTATTTCTTGTTAAAATAGATTATTTAATAAAATCAGTTTTTATGTCAAAGATTTTTCTTTTGTACCAATAGATAAGCAAGCAATTCTATTCTATTGACAGAATATTTAAAAATTTATAGAAATTTATAGAATAATAATTCAAAATTAAATTAAGAAAGGAATCATTATTTATATTCCGATCTAATAATTCAAAATTAAATTAAGAAAGGAATCATTATTTATATAATTATTTTCGACATGGCAATATTCTTTTTATTTCAGTTAATACTTCCTAAATATTATATTAATAAATTTTAATACTTTAAAAATTTAAATTATTGATAAGATAAAATCAATTTATATTGTCAAAAAATCAAATTCAATAAATTATGCATTATAGCAAATATCTAAAATTAATTCAGGATTTTCTAGTTATGGTCATTTCTGCAATAAATTAATAATAGATACAATCATTTATATTCAATGAATATAAATTTAATTTTTATTACTTTATATTTAAAATTAAAACTGCTAACTTTAAACAGAGTATTTATATCCAAATGTAAAGTAATAAAAATTTTTAATTTATATTAATTGTGAATCTAGATCATATAAAGTTATATTCAGATTACAGTATTCAAAATGTTTTAAGATTAATCTTTGAAGCATTAGAAATTAAAAACTATAAGGGAATACCAATATTTTAGTATATTCTCCGATTTAATATATAAATATGTTATAAAATAATAAGTTTATTAATATACAAGTTATGTAATATTTAAAATAAAAAAATTTTCAAATATTGTTAGCAATGATAAAAAAAATTAATGATTTATAATTTAAAAAGCTTAAGTTTTTAAAATGCAAAATATTTATATCAACAACAAAAATGATGATAACAGTAACAAATTATTTGAAATTTTCTCTTAAAATTTTTATTACTGTAATTAAACTATTATATGGTATTTGAAAAAAGTTTTTCAAATATCATACAATTTATTGCTTTTTATATTTATAATATAGATTCTAAAAAGCTATTAATAATTTAGAAATTACCAAGAAATCACAAATCAAGGCTGATCTGTATAAAGATTTTGATCTGTATAAAGATTGATCTGTATAAAGATTTTAGTTCATGAATTCTATTTATAAATTATGAACTGTAGGATAAAGATCTGATAGACAATTTATCTATAAACAAATAGTATTGAGATAAAGAAATACTAAAAATTAGTAACCAGAATATTTTCAGAATAATATAGTAACATTAATAATTGTTTTTTTAAAATTTTTAAAAATCAAAATTACTTTGTTTTCTACATAATAGAGTAATATAAATATAAGAAAATATTATATTGCATTTTTCTAATCCATTTAATTTTCTGAAAATTTATTATTCTAATAATTTTATATCAATTATATAACAAAACTTAATATAATGTTTGTTTTTGAATTATAATAAATCTTAATTAATAATGAAATTATGCAGTTACAAAATTAGATATAAAGCATTTATAAATATAATCATAAATATATAGATTATATATATAGTTTACATATATTTTTTTTATATAAATCATCTATTCCTATCCTTTCTTTATCCTATTACTGAATTCTGCATGTTTACTCACTCTTCCTCTAATTTACAAGTGTAATGCATTTCTAAAAAATGTATTATATCTATTGCATTTAGATTTATGATCGGCACAAGCTAATGACCATTCATTTGAAGCTCTATAAGGAAAACATGGTCTTAATTTACATTGTGGAGATAACATAAAATTTGAATTTTTGTTTAATGCAGAAATTACAATAATTTTATCACTCATAAATCAGATAATTATTCTTCACCTGATTTATGAAAATTTAAGCGAATTGAATTAAAACTATAAAGACAAAATAACATCAATAATTAACTATCTATCCTTTAGTAGTTACCATATATACTCGAATATAAGCCAATCCGTGTATAAGCTGATTCCCCAACTTCGGAGTTTGAAAAGTAGTAAAAAAGCGTAACCCATGCATAAGCCTACCCCCAGACTTTAGCACTTAAAATTCGATAAAAATTTGAAAATGATAAATTACGTGATCTTTGATTTTTAGTTACCTATATATTAATGCCATTTGCCAAAATAATTATTTTATTGAAACTTTAAATATATACACACAAAATAAATTAATTTAAAAGGTACTTTACCCGAAGCGATCAAGTGTGTCACGCCACTGACTCCAATCTGCATTTGTATAAGTGCATCAGATAGGGATGCCGCGATGCAGAAATTCTCAATAATAATTCAACTACATAAGATTCTTGGATTATTGTCGAGAATTTCTGTGTCGCAGCACATCAGGCACTGGGCTTCGCCTATCTGATGCACTTATATGAATGCAGGTTGGATTCGGCAGTGCGACGTGCTCAATCACAACAGGTAAAGTAAAATTTTACTCCGAAGCGAGATTGATGTCATTGTATGACATTATCGTTAGGATGAAGTAGCTTCAGAAAATATCAAGTTAACAAATAGTAAATAAATTTTTATAATTTACATAAAAATATTTTCTTTTTATTGTTGTTATTGAATAACAGTTTTCTAAAATGTTCATATCATCACAATAAAAATTCCATTAGAATATGTCTATGTCACACGGCTCCCAAGAGGCCATTCGAAGTTTCATTTTCACTATAGTTGAGTTGAGTTCGTATTCAAATCTTTATTTGTATTTAAAATGAGTGGATCATCCTAACGATGATGTCATATACCGTTAGGATGATGTGTGTTTCTAGACGTTAATACTGCAATTTCAAAGTTTTGATTTTGGTTACAATGAACTTTTTTGATAGACTAAAGTTATTTTTCAGTATACATTTTAAATAATTATTATTTTTTCATTATTTTAAACATTACTTTAGTTACTTTTTAATCTACTTTAATTAAATCATCGATGAGTTAAATATAATAAGTATTTATTGATTACTAGCGAATGGATTAAAACATTCTTAATTAATAATAATGAAAAATAAATATATATTTTCACTCAAATACGAGTCCTAGGTAAGATTCTTGATTGATTGTCAAGTTTTCGTGTCGCGTCGTATTGGGCAGTGCGGCATCACCTATCTGATTACAGTATATAGACGCAGGTTGGAGTCGGTGGCACGATGCGCTCAATCACATCAGGATAAGATAAAATTTTACCTGGTAACATATTAAATGAATTATTGAAAAATTTCTTTCCTGGTCTTCAGGAGACGTTTAATAAGTTATGGTTTTGCTTATTACTTCAATTTCTCCAGCCAAAAAAAAGTTGATTTTTTTTGATCTGTGTATAAGCCAACTTCCCACTTCAGAAATTTTTCAGAAAAAAACCTCGGCTTATACACGAGTATATACGGTAATTAGTTATTCTTACTCCTATAACACACAGCAATTTTCTTACTGAATGTAATTAAGAACTTTATTTATTATTCATCAATTTTATAAAATATTTTTTGCACAAAAACAATAGCATAGCAATCATAATAATTCATTATGAACACAAATAATGATATATTATGCTATTAAATGTTTCATCATTCATAAAAAAATAAAAAATCCAAAATGAAAAGTAATTTGAACACACTAAAAATTTAATTTGGCTTTAGAGGGATGCTTATATATCAACATGTGGATTTTTAATAACTGAGATACATTAAATATTCCCATGTGATTATTCTTCTATCATTGGCATGCTTTGAATATTCGTTTAAATTGGTAGTTCCCAATGTGGGCAATATTCCCAAGGAGTTATATGTAAATACTAAACTAACAGGAATTATGAAATGGGCTACAGAAGTAAATGAAACTCAGGAGAGTCAAGAAAAAAAAGTTGCAAAAACAATGATCTATACCCATAGTGGCTAAATTGTGGCTCTTTGGTGCCACAATGAAAGTCAGTAATTAATATGGAATAAATACCTATTAAATTTTAAAAAATAATATGCATCTTTATGAAATATATAATAAACAATTTTGAAGTCATTGTTAAGAATACCCTCCAAAAAAAAGATGCGAGATTCATTGATCCAGAAAGAAACTGATTGCAGCTCTCAAGTATTTGAGATTCTACTATGTGGATCATAGTGACATGAAGTTTGGCCACCCGATCTGTACAATGAAGGTATGCACTATTTGCTTTTGAAATTTTCTTCTTAACTGATTTAGTTATGCAAATATATGAAATTTATAGCTTTAGTGGGCCTTGTAAATATGACCTTCATATACATATGCAAATTATTTTTTTAATATCATATATTTTTTTCCTTTGAATCTGATGTTATTTTTATCTTTCTTTTTAGTATGATAACTATGTATAAATCTGTTTACTATTTCTAAATTGAATATAGTATTAAAAAGAACAATGAAAAAGCATGCAAAATTGAAAAAAAAAAAAAAAAAATTAATTAAATGTTAGATTTTTCAGTTTTTTTATCATTGGATAATTCTACAAAGAATTTATTTTATAAAATTTAATGTAACAACTGTTACAATGTTATTTTATAAACTGCTTTCATGGATATCATAATAAATGGGAACTACCACGCAGATACAAAAAATTATAAAATACAGTGAAACCCTCGCGTGCGTTCCCGTATCGTACGACTTTCCCGCTTTAAACGTCTATTTTCGGAAGTCCGAGCATTTTCTTATACATGCAATGTAAAACTTTCCCTTTACTTGTTTGCAATGTAAAACTTTCCCTCTTCCCTACGTTTTAATTATATAACTTTTTTATTATGACGTCATCAGAGTTTTCATTCGTGCGTTTTCCCGGCTCGTTCGACTTTTCGGGCCGGTCCCCGAAATGTTCCGACTTTTCGGGCCGGTCCCTGAAAAGTTTCAAAATTGGGGTTTCACTGTACTTATAAAATCAGTTGATTGATATTATTAATAAGTTTATCATAATAAATATAAATAAAATGATATTATCAGCATATTCTTCTTGCAGATTATATTAATTTAATATAATTACTATTTTGCACAGCTGCAATAATCATCTTAACTCATATTCCCACATGTTATCATAATTTATTATAATTATATTGGAGATAAGTGTTAGTAATAGTATAATATAAACTTTAGTGATTATAGGAAAACTAATATTTTTTCAAATCATAACAATTATTATAATAATAGAGACAATAATATATTTTTATGCATTTATATAGTAAATTAAATATAAATCCAGATGGTCCTTTACTTATAAACATATGGATTATAAGCTTATTCATAGGAACATGCCATTTTATTTTAAAACTTTTGAAAAATTCAAAAACTGCACGAAAAATTTAAAAAAATACAATAGCTACACAGTCAAGAGGAAAATGTTTTGTAAATCTACATATAGGCACCATTCACTATCAGTTCCTGGAAAAAAGCTGTAATGAGAAAATATTAAATAGTGAATGACATTTTCCCATTAAATTACATGCTATAATAAATGGTTCCATCAGATAAAATTTCATATATTTAAAATTATAATTTGACTATTTAAAATAATGATATCAATATGCATTAAATGATAAACATTATATAACTTAAATTACATAATAAAATAATTTTTATATTTAAAATAATAATCTAAGCATGCAATCTCCCAATATGTAATAACTAGACGAATAAGTGGTAATATAAGTTGTCTATCACCTGGAGGTTTGGTTTAATTTTAAATACTTCCAGACTTTTCAGAGTCTGGGCCTGGTCCATTGAACCTTATCCTTCAACCTTCTGGTTGACCCCATTACAGGTGATGGCTAGCACACAATGGGTTCTGAAGTAGCTATCATCAAATAAATCCCATGTGCATTCTGAGGAATAACTAACCAATCATTTAATACTACATGTACTAATTTAAACTTGTGACAAGTGTTTTAGCAATTGTATTATTCAGTAATTTATTCATTCATTTTCAAAGCAACAGATAATAAATTAGCAGGTTAGCAACTCGTTTTTTGTTGTTGGGATTTGGCTAAACTAAATAGGTTTCATGCTACAAAAATATTTCTCTTTAATCATTATATTTTAAGTTGATCAGAGTTTTTAGTATTTTCTAATTATACTGTAATTATAAAATATTAAGGTTTTACATTATAAATATTTTTTATTTTTTTTTGTCACCTAAAAAGAAATCTCACATGCTAATAGTTAGCATATTAATGTTCTATTAGCACATCACAATTTTTTTATAAAGCGCACAGAAAAAAAATAAAAATTGATATTATTTCTGCAATTTTTTTGTAATCTATATATAATCGAAATATTATATAAATAACAGTTTTTTATTCCTCCATATTACATTGATATTATTAACTAATAATAAGCAATATGATGAAATATAATTTAACTGTAAATAATTCAGATTATTATATAGTACAATAATTATATCACATTTATAAATGCAGTAATATAGTGTATTAATAGGACAATGTCTCATGCAGTTTTTTAAACTCTTCTCTCTATTTGCTAGTTTACTTTTTCTCATTACTTCTAAATGATATCATAAAAAAATATCAAGAATAAAGCAATCTTTAAAACACCGAATACTCAAACTGATATTACAACACCAAAATAGCATGTTAAGAATCAGCACGCTTTCTGCACACACAAGATAGGAAAGAAGTTGAATAGCAAATGAATGGATATTAATTAACAAAAGACAAATAATAAAAGATAAAACAGCGAGCTGCCACTATAATTATTTAATATGTAACACAATGCTTCAAGATAGCAGAAGTTTATCCAAGAATCATTTTATAATTAGACATTTATTTTATAAGATCTTAATAAGTTCTGAATTATATCAATATCTATATATCTATAAGAGATCTATAAGAGTAAATTTCAAGTCAGATATTTATGTATTTATGAACAAACCTTGAAATCTTGTTATCTTCATGCTGTATATTAAGCATAATTATTTTATTAAATTAGTCAATAACCAGTCACAAAGCTCATTAAAGTGAAAAAGAAATTTTTTATTACCGTAGAACTTTCGGCTTTAGTAAGCCATCTTCAGCGGTTGATTTTAACAAAAAGAATAAACCATTAGAATACAATTCCAACAAAAAAATAGAATACAATTAGAATTACAATTAGAATAAAAAAATTGAAATTGTAATCTAATGGTTTATTCTTTTTGTTAAAATCAACCGGCTGAAGATGGCTTACTAAAGCCGAAAAGTTCTACGGAATTAAAATTTTTTTTTCACTTTAATGAGCTTTTGAACTGTTATTGACTATATTTAAGAAAAAGTGAAGAGTATATGATAATAGCATAACTGTTTTAGATTTTATTAAATATTTTTTAACATTTTATTATCTGAAAGATAAATTGATGAGATAAAATACAAAATTCAAAATGTTAGAAAAGATTTTAATGTTTTGCAATTATTTAATATTCATTACCAGATTAATAAAATGACTGACTAATTATTTGTATATGCTTCTTACAATATTTTCTTGCAAATTCTTTTACTGAGATCTATAAGAACAAACTTGTCATCTTTAAAATACATTTATTATTTGTTTTTAATTAAAATTACTGGTATTAATATCTTTACTTGAAATCATAGGGTCAACAAATGAATTTTTGTTTTAATCTATCATTTTAAACTGCAAATGGTTATTATTATTTCAAAACTCTTTGATTGACAATTTAATTACACTCAAAACTAAATTAGTGCAACTCAATTTGTGAAATATACAGCAATTAATCATACTAATTATTCGAGCAAATGACATCAAAATCAAATAATAAAAGATTGAAAATATCTGTAACTGCAGGTTTCAATATTCAATTAAGTTAATTTGCCACAAATTATTATAAATAATTCCAAGATAAAATTTAAATGCATTTACAAATTTCTGCATGAAATTTTATTGTTCATGTAATTTTGAGTTTAATATTTATATCAAGCAATATTTTTAGCATGAGTTAGTAAGCTACTACATAATCTAAAGTCAGTTCTTACCTACAAGAAATAATCTTTCTTACATTTCTTACAATATAATCTAGCTATTATACATTGATTTAACTAAAATTGTAAACATTAAACAATCTAGAAAAATTTGTCATCAGAAGCATTATGAAATAGATCTTTGTGTTGTTTAATTGAATATTATTATTATTTTTCTAATATAAATTATTGATATCAATATGGAAATAAACAAATTAGCTAAAATATTCTTGTGAAAAACTGAAAATTTTAATAATTTAATTAAATTTAAATTTATGTTAATGTATGAATTATTAACAATTAGAATTTTTAATTATTTATCTGAGAAAAACTTGCTCCAATCTAGGATTAAACAAAGTTAATTTAATTAATTTTAATTTCAGACTATTAAAATTTTTTTCAATTTCAAATTTTGTTCAAAAGGATATTTTGACTAATTTGTTTCATTTTATGTTGAATAAGCCCTAGTAATACAACACAGATATTGAATGAGTTACAATAACATAACAATATCATCAATGTAAATCTAAGGTTTGAAATATTTATTGAGAACAACATTTATTATTATATGCTAGTTCTCTTTCTATTTGTATAAATTTACGATTATCAAATTGAGATGATACAGTATTTTATAAGTAATATACATATCAGATACTGATTTTTGAATATGTCAACTGTTGATAAATATTTTTTATTCACTGAAAATGAATAATAAAAATAAATATTGATTTTTTTCTTTTTATCATTTAAATGTTTTTTTTGGTTATATTTTTAGCATTCCTATAAAAGTTTTTTTTTTACAATATTTGCATTTAAAATCATGAAAATTTTATTATTATTATTATTTATAATCATTTCATTTCTTTAAATTTAATATTTTATTATATATTTTAAATAAAATTTATTTTTTTTAAAAATAAATTATTTAATAAAAATTACAAATTATTTTATCCTATTATTTTATAATTATTAATCAAGATTTTAAATTTACATTGAAATACTATACATACATCATTATGTTTTTTTGTGCGCTTCTATTTTTTCAAATGTTCGTTTTCTCTACATTCTATACTCACAGTGCCTAATTTATTTTTAACAGTTTACATAACTCATTATTTTTGATTCTATTTATTTAATTGGATAAATTATAACAAACTAACATCCACACAATCAACTTAAAATTAGTATATATTTATATATAATTATAAATTAAAAGCAATTTTTTTAATAAATATATTTAATTTTTAAATGTTTTTAAGATCATTTGTTATTTATCAAGTTAAAAAAAATTTATTACATCATGAATTTTTATTAAAGCTTATTACTGACATTAGGCATAGGATTTTTTTTAATACACATCTTGAATAAAATATTCATCAATAGAATAAATTGTGAAAGCAAGTTTTTAAAAGCAAGCAAGTTCATCTGTTAGAAGAGGTATGACCTTGGGACAATAGCATTTAAATCATGGAGAATGAATGACATTTATTATACAAAAAAATTCTTGTTATGGAGAGAATCTTGATTTTTATATTTGGAGAAAGTATGCAGAAGGTTCAACATATTAAAGCATGAAATAAAAAGCTGCATACAAAGATAGAATTATTTTTATTTATACTGAAAAATTTTTTATATATATTTACAAATTCTTATTACATTTGTATATAATATATTAGAGTTGCACAATATTTTATAAATGTATATAAATGGTAAAAATAATAAAAAAATAAAATGAATATTTAAATCAAAGTTTTATTTTTTTTTAATTAAAACCTGAAAAATATTATAATCATTCTAAATTATTTTACTATTAATATTAAAAACGTCTGTGGAATGGAATTTTATCAATTTTTTTTTTTCTTTTATGTCTGGACATTATGTTATCAACCAGTTATCAAAGCTAGAAAAACAATAATATCAGAGTTAAGTGACAAAGGAAGCTGGGCACTAAGTTAAAAATTGCAGGCATGTATAAACGATCTGAAGTGTATAAAATCTACACATATTCTGCTTCATTTTACGTAATAAAATTTGTTTAAAAATATTTTCAGTAAACACACACACACTTCCTCTATTGAAAAATCGTTTTAAAAGATTTATCAGCTTAGCGGCAGAAAAAAAAGCATCAACATTTTTTTGTGAATCATTGTCGTGTCATACATCAAACACGTCTTTTTTCCTTCTCTCTCTCTTTTTTTTTCTGTATTAATCGCACGTATCGGTGATAAACCCGGGTGAGAGAGAGAGAGAGAGAGAAGTTGAAAGCACCGAAATTCCGGTAAAATTTAATGAAGAAAATTGCACTTTTCCGGTCGAGGCGCAATGGATCCAACGCGTGCGTGTTGCGCCAACTTTTCCGCATTAATTAAGCACTATAACTTACGCTAGTATGAGTAAATATGAACTTACAGAACGTCTGGGTCGTCTATACATCGATATAAACACCGCTGTTTAGTTGGTTCGGTTCATCTTAGGTTGAGTCGGCTCCCCGGTCGATTCTCCGTCCAATCACAGGGTCGCAAGAGCCAAAACGGCCAATAGTATGGGATATCACGTGTTAGCCAAGGTGACAGGCGCGCGGTTCACTGAACGAGAAGGCAAGATCCTGTTTTATTGACATACAAGCGGAATGAAAGAGAAGGGGGTCAAACTCAAGAAGGAATGCATCGGGGTACAATATGTCCCTCTAGGAAGCCAACTTGGCCATTTAAATTTTTACCCAATCTTCCTCCAAAAAACGGGGAAAAATATGTGTAAAAAAATCGTGTGTGGTCGATCCGTCACGCTTTAAACGGCGCAAAATTACTTAATTAACTTATTATAACGTGTTAAAGATGTTGATAAGCGTTAAAAGTATGATGATAAATGATAGCTATTAGCGTTTTTATGCTTGTTGGAGAGAATGATTAAATAAAATCTGAAATATTTTTTTCTTCTTTTTCTGTTCTTTTTTTTCCTTATTTTAACCTAACGAGAAATATTGATCGGTAAATTCCGAAATAGCCGGTTATAAACATACAAGATTCACTAAAGGTCTTCCTCTTAAAGCAGTCGCCATACCATCAACCCTGTTACCATGGCGACGGCGCCAAGTAACTTCCAAAGTCAGGTTTTTAGTTCCTCAGACGATCCATCTCTGTCTTAACTTCTCCCTGCATTAATTACGCTTAAGTCAACACCTTACAATAGAGTCGTAGCGTGGATCAAGATAGCTACACAAACAAGAAAAGATTCTTCTTTTAAAACGCCTTGTTATTCTTTCGTGTCTAAGAAGGGAGAAAACTCAGTAACAATATTGTTAGCTACTATATACTGTACAGTATATATACACATATTTTTAAAATAGTAAAATACAACTGAAGGATTTTAAAACATATAAATGGAAATATTGCTAAAGCAGCGTTACAGAAGCTGAAGTTAAGCGTCAAAAAGAAGCAGCAGCAGCAGCGATTGATCGATCATGCTAGCTTTTTAAGTAGTTTTTCGATCGGAAGTGTAAAAAAAAATAAAAAAAATTAATGTGTATTTAAAACTAAAAATATTAAGGAAAGAAAAAACGAGCGTGTTACCTAATATCGAAATTTGGAAGGAGAAAAATCGGCAAAAATAAAAATAAACATTTCGTAGAAACCTTGGATAAACAAAATACGAATTTCACTTCAAACAGATCTTATCTGTTTATAATAATAATAACGAAACGTTCGGGAAAAAAAAAAGAATAGGGGGACAGGTTGTTTAAACAATTTTGCAACAGGATAAATACAAAAATCTGCCAGATAAATTTTTTTTTAATGATACGGCGACCACCGAGATCTACACTCTTTCCCTACACGACGCTCTTCCGATCTTATATAAATGCGTGTGTATGTGTATAGACGGTTGTCGACGTATGACAGTTGTTTTAAAAGCGTAATAAAACATTGAAGCTGGGATAACCATTGTTGTGACAAGAGACAAGGAAAATTCGTCCTAGCTGTCTTTGACAACCAACACAAAAGCTTTGTACTGACACCAATGAAATGCAGGTGATATTCCAGGTGTGTCAAGGTGGTTGCAGCGCGCTGAACAATAGCTGGCAAAATACTTCCTGAAATGTGGAAATTTTATTTACAAGTTTGCTATTGTTACAGCAACTTCCGAACAGAAACGAACGTAACTTCATTAAAAATAAAATAAAATTAAAAAAAGTATATATTTACATGAATATTCATCAAGAGATTTCATGATTAAAAATTTCGTAATGAATATTAATTTTTCTTTTGATATCAGACATGTAGTTTGATTAAATTTTTTTGTTTGCATCGTCAAGACTTTTCCAATTTAATACTAGAGATGTTTTGTGAAAAATATAGATATAAAAAATTTTCAAGACCATCAGCGTTGTTAATATTTTTCTTTAAATATATTTTTATGCATATAGGAAAAAAAAATTTAATATTGATTGCTATGATTAAATCAGTCATTTTTTGAATCTGAAACTGTCAAACTTTTTATCATCATTTTAATATGATTTATATAAAATCAAATTTAATAATTCAATGCCTTGCAAGTTTATTTTTAGTTTCAAATGATGGAAATTTAGGATAAGCATTTTTAACATTTTTTTTTTAATTTAAAAATTAAGTACAGAAATTTATTAAAACAGATTTTGTATATAACTTATTTTTTATATAATTTTTATCACACTGAACTGATAAATATATATATTATTAATAATTTTTTTGTAAATTAAACCATAAAAAGTTTTTTTTAACATTTACATATATTATAGAATTTTTAATCCAACTTATTAAAATTAAATGCTTATTTTAAAAATTCAAGTTAGATATCAATTTTTCATTAACATAAACTTCTTTTCATTTATAATATTGATTTTTTTTTTTTGCTTCCTTTTCAATATTTCTCTTTTTTATATTCAAATATTAGTACTTTTATTGAATTCCTCACAACCAGTAGATAGCATTCATAAATATATATATATATATATAAGATTATACTATAATACAGTTTTTAGTATGCAATAAGTATTGTCTATTTATATGCCTTATGTACTTCCATACAAATTAAAATTTTTTACTTGGTCTGAAATGCAACTCCCATATAATAGTTCAAAAATGATGTATATTGGACATTAATCATTTTTAATACAATTCTTTAACAGTTCCCAATGATATATATACAAATTTCATTCAGCTTTGATGATTGTCATTCAGACAGATGTCCTGCCAAATGTAATGCAGTATTAACCATTTTCAATAATCTTTATTCCCATAAAGGTCCAATAATATGTATAAACATTATAATCCCAGTTTGAGATTAAAGCATTTTTAGAAAATGCTCATAAACTGAGGTCTAAATTGCCATTAATTTTCATTAAAAAATTGTTTGAGAGCCCAAAAATTGGCAAGGATTTTTTACTGAAATATGTTTAAATACTGTCTGATTATAAATGGTGATAAAATAACTTCTATACAAAAGAACTATACAAAAAAACTTAAATAATGCAGTTTTCTTAATTTAGAAAAGCAAATTACCGGATGGAAACATTTTTAACTTCTGCTCATACAGGCCAACAGTCATTTATTACCCAGAGTATCTGGGTTCAGTTCCAGATCATATATGTGTATTTAGAGAAGTATAGCTCTTCACTCTTATCCTTCAACTGCTATAATGTAAAGCAGTCACTTGTCACTTTGGAGGATCATAGTTCAGTTCCAGTACCATATGTCAAGATTTTTCAGTAGGAGTCCAGATCATGGTAGATACTGGAATGTTTTGCCAATTAGTAACTGAATTGGAAAGTGGAATAGTTGCATAGGGCTATGCCATTTTGTAACTACAAATGGCAATGCTATTTACTAATGTGATTAGAAAGCAGTTTAAAAACTGGAAAGATTGAAAATGTCTTTGGAGTATTGATATTTGTAGTTGTTTAGTAATTTCATTAATGTTTTCTTGCAAAGAATACTTTATCACAATAATTCAATATAAGAATTAAGCAAAAGAAAATAATAATGTAAGATATTGCATGTTTCATTAAAAAAACAAAGAAATAAAACTTGAATTCAATGAAAATGCCATTTTGTAACATTCATAGAAAATAGCATCACAGTGTACTAGATTGCCATACTATAAAATGTTAGTTTACAGCTGAGATTATCTGATTCAATTCCAGTCACATCAGATTTTTTTGATTTAGTTTTGGCTCTGAATCTATTAACTGCATCCTCTATTTTATGACCAATCCCATCACATAATGGTTGAAATTAGCCAAGTGATTTGCTTTAGTTTTAATAAGGATCTGGAATCAGATCTAGTTCCCATATGAAATATGAGAAATCTGTGAGGGCATAAAAAAAATGGAATGAATTATCATTAGTTATATTAATCCACATTAAAAAGGCTTGCAGTAATCTACTTTTAAAACATTCACTCTTTATAAATTTCTTGTAAAAATCAGATAAAGTTCATAAATTTTGGTGCAAATTATATTTACATGTAAAATCAGGATCTTTTATATCAGAGCTTTGTAAATTAGGGTTCACCTATATTTCCATTTCTTTAAAAACTTTTGACATCTAAATTGTTAAAAATTATAAAATCAAATATTTTTAGAATTTAATGACTTCTGAAACCTCTAGGAGTGTGGAATTCCGGACGGACAGAAAAGTGGAATCGACAGGCAAATGGCCTAAAATCCCGGTCCACGTTAAATGCGTGAGCAAGGACGACGAGTGAGGCTGACGACTTGATTAACTGAGGTGGAGAACAACATTGAATAAAGTTCAACAGCTTCTTTGTTTATTTGATATATAAATGAGAGAGTTGAAGATACAATCATATTTCCCAACACAAATTGGGAGAGAGATACCTGTAACTTGGGTGACTTCCTGGACGTGAGAATTTGCGACACTGTCTTTTAGTCTATAGATATTAAAAGTCTTTAGTCCAGTTTTCTTGTTGTGATCTACTTCCCAGAAAACAACACGAAGGCGCACGAATAGGTGATCTTGTAGTTCGACAATTAGTATTGTGAATACTTAACGGAATTGTTGAATGCAACAATTCTTTTATTGGAGAACATTGTAACTCGATGTTTCTGCGAAACGACGTTTGGTGAGAATGAGTTTCGGTTGAAGACGATCTTCCGATACAGCGGCGATTAGCCCGAAACTGTCTTAGACCAGCGATCAAAATGAAAGGGGCGATGTGTGGACAAAACCCAGCGAATCCAGCCAAGACAAAGCCAGAACAAAAACCTGGACAACAGCAGCCTGGACCTTTTTGTCCAGCCTCGCTCTTTTATATCGCTGGTCTCTCCTTCACCTTTCTCCCGGGCTGGCTGTAATAGTTTCTCATACCTTCACTGGCGAAGATCAGATGACATTCCTGATCGTTATTCTAATAAACAATCGTAAATTGACAGTTCCAAAGGACGGTAAGACAAACTAACATGTCCTGTTTCTCAATCTATCAGATTTCATTCAATTGTGTAATTAAACTTCACACCTCAATTCGAATCCCAACAATAAAAAGGGGGGAGTTTCTGATCCCCTACAATACTCCATGCATTTTGAAATTATAATTGACAATTCAACATCTTATTCATAACATTAGTAATTTTACAAATATTCTCAACCATTATATCAATAAAATTTTACAAGTATTCTTAATAATTAGTAACCTAAATTTTATATTTGGTATTCTCTCCTTAAATTGATATATTTTAAATCTCTCTCATATTCGAACGAAAGTTTGCAAACGCACGCGATTGCGCAATAAGTGTCTAATAACTTCACAATCAAGTACTCGTGAAACAAGGTGTACAATAGACCAATGTTGGTCGCGGTGCTTGGGCTGAAACAGGCCCCTCCCTATTCTGCTACTACTACTACTCGTGAAACAAAAGAAAATATTTATTAATTCACTATTTAGATCATTATTTTGACATAAGTAATATCATAATATAAAATATCTAATCCCAATCGTAAGTATGATGATTAGACAAATGCCATCCATTTCAGATACTAATCTGTTTTCGCTCTAATTGCTGAACTGTGTATTCATCTTTATATGTATAGTTTTAATATAAGTGCAATAAATGATACATTCCAACCCAAAGACATGTAAGCCTCGTTGCCCGTCATCTTCGGCGATGGAACAATTATAAAAATTCTTTTGTTTATATTTTTCTTTCTACCTCCCGTTCCAAAGACACATAAACCTTGTTGCCCGTCATCTTCAGCAACTGTATTATTTCTTTTCATAAATATTCATACCATAAAATTTCGTCTGTCATATTATATTTTGTTCCTATTATTATTAATTATAATTCCAAAACGATTTTCTAATTTATGTATCTGCGCTGAGTGAGTCGGAAGTGTTGGTCTACTCTTTGGACCCACTTCCTGCTATATCCAACTATCCTACTCGATGGATAGACATCAACATCAAGTCAACCGATACAAAGTTCATCAACTTAGCAAATGTTGATCCAAAGTCCATCGACATCATCTTTTTATTTCTCTCTCTACTTTCTATTTATCTCGACTTGTCTTATTCTAAATTTTATTATTCCTATCACTAATTCATTGTTTTTATATTTCCATTCAGTTCTATATTTTTATATTTACTTCTAAGTTTTCTATATTTATTTTTTTCTATGTTTTCATTCCTATTTTTTTTATTATTTATCTCATTTATAATTTTATTTCGTTTTTTTTTATTTATTCTTTTATTTCTCCTTTGTCATGTACCTACTTATGCAGCATGCATTAGCTCTATTTTCGGTGTGGAAGCCTTCGTGTAGCACACACCAGACTATGCGTTACGCTTAAGTTGTGGTACTTGAATATATTTCTCCTAATTTTTTTATTTATACTTAATTTGTATTTTGTTTGTATTTCTTCCTTATTTATTTATTCTCTTCATTTAATTCTATTTCTTAATATTTTCATTTTATATCTATTTAACACCAGTGAGGAGCTGAAATTGTTTAGCGGTTTTACGTCCGTGGACTTTACCACAAGATTGCAAACGCTCCCTAAACAAAAGAAAAATTGTGCGAAAAAGGGTGTTTACAACCCTAAACAGAGAGATTAGATAGATCCGTTTGACGGACTTCTACCGCTCATAGGATCGTCATGATGGGCCAATTCTTTTCCTGTACCCATAAAGAACTATTGAAAAGGATATTAACCCTAAACAGATCCGCTCGACGGACTTTTACCGCCCATAGGATCGCATGGTGGACCTATTCTTTCCCCGGACCCACAGGGGACCTGTGTTTGTGCAGTTTATGCTAGTATAGTGGACTTCTACCACACGTACCAGCTGACGATAGGCCAATTCTATTCCCCAAACCTATAGAGGAAGATTGTTTGTTTATAAATTATGTTTGAAAATAAATTATATTAAATTGATTTTTATTCTCTAATGTTCTATTGCTTTATTATAATAAAATTGTGTAAGACTTTAAATTAAATTTTAAATTGTTATTAAACATTTGTTTCTCTTGGGACCCTAGAATGTGTAGGAGTGGGTAAAATCCACTCTGTATCTGGAACTGATCCGTACTCCAAAGTGCATATTCTCGAAAGGTCTGAGGTTGTGAACTCGGACTGGGGTCCGATTCGATCGGCTCCTCGTCCAACCGAGGTCCTGGCCGCATCGAAGCAAACACCAATTCATCCCAAGGATCTATTTCTAATTCTGGGGTTCCTTCAGGCGAGGATTCGGGTCTTAATTGGTCCCATTCTGTTTCCTCTACCTGTTCGAACTCCAACTGGGCAATTGCCGGCTTTAAGCGATTTGGATGCACTAACTGTCTTTTCTTTGTCTGTATATCTTCTACTACAAATTTTACAGGACTAGTTTCCTCAATTATTCGATATGGCCCGCTATATCTCGGATAAAATTTTCTCTTTAATCCTCGGGGAACATAGACCTCATTCAAGACGACTCTATCGCCCACAGATAATTTGTGCGGCCTTGTTGTTTTATCGTGATACACCTTGCGCTTTTCTGCTGCGTCTAGTGCATATTTTTGTGCTAAGTGGTGAGCTTCCTTCATGCGAAGATGCAACTCGGTAACATACTTCTCTTCTGCATCATAATGTGCAATGTTTGGCCTAGTAATTATATCAAAAGGATAAGTCTGGTCTTGTCCATATAATAAATAAAACAGTGTGTCATTTACCGACGAGTGTACCGTTGAATTATAAGAGAAGACTATATATGGCAACATTTCATCCCATTGTGTCTGATCCCTTTGTACATAATGCGCTAACATGTCAATAAGTGTTTTATTAAGACGTTCTACCACACCATTGCAAGCTGGATGGTACGCCGTTGTTAAAAGCAGTTTTATTCCCAGACTTTCGGCAGCCTCCTTCATAACACGAGATGTGAATTGAGTACCCCCTATCGCTGAGTAATTCCCTGGGTGTCGAGTGCCTTAAAACAACATTTACTACAAAAGCTTTCGCAACTGTCTTTGCGGAAATTTCCGGTAACGGCATGCATTCCTCATATCGATTAAAATTGCCTACGAAGACGAGAATGTATTTGTTTCCCAATCTAGTAACAGGTAATGGTCCTATGATATGATATCGAGAGCAGTTCTTTCGAACACCTGTGTTAACCTAGGAAACATTTGAATGGGTGCCTGACGGCGGTATCGCAGTATTTAGCTATATCTTGACGCATATTCGGCCAAAAAAATTGCGGTTTGATTTTCTGCCTCATCTTTTTAGCGCCAACATGACTGGAAATAGGAGCATCATGAAAAATCCTCAAAATATATCTGACCATGGTTCTAGGTATCACTAGTTGATGCCAAACCTCTCTTCGTGTCTGACATTGTTTTTGTTATTCCGCTACCTATTCTGTCTTTCCGAGTTCCACTGATGTGGAATTCCGTACCCCACTTCTGACACCAATTGTGGAATTCCGGATGGACGGAAAAGCGGAATCAACAGGCAAATGGCCTAAAATCCCGGTCCACGTTAAATGCGTGAGCAAGGACGACGAGTGAGGCTGACGACTTGATTAACTGAGGTGGAGAACAACATTGAATAAAGTTCAACAGCTTCTTTGTTTATTTGATATATAAATATGAGAGTGTTGAAGATACAATCGTATTTCCCAACACAAATTGGGGGAGAGATATCTGTAACTTGGGTGACTTCCTGGACGTGAGAATTTGCGACACACTGTCTTTTAGTCTATAGATATTAAGTCTTTAGTCCAGTTTTCTTGTTGTGATCTACTTCCCAGAAAACAACACGAAGGCGCACGAATAGGTGATCTTGTAGTTCGACAATTAGTATTGTGAATACTTAACGGAATTGTTGAATGCAACAATTCTTTTATTGGAGAACATTGTAACTCGATGTTTCTGCGAAACGACGTTTGGTGAGAATGAGTTTCGGTTGAAGACGATCTTCTGATACAGCGGCGATTAGCCCGAAACTGTCTTAGACTAGCGATCAAAATGAAAGGGGGCGATGTGTGGACAAAACCCAGCGAATCCAGCCAAGACAAAGCCAGAACAAAAACCTGGACAACAGCAGCCTGGACCTTTTTGTCCAGCCTCGCTTTTATATCGCGGGTCTCTCCTTCACTTTTCTCCCGGGCTGGCTGTAATAGTTTCTCATACCTTCGCTGGCGAAGATCAGATGACATTCCTGATCGTTATTCTAATAAACAATCGTAAATTGACAGTTCCAAAGGACGGTAAGACAAACTAACATGTCCTGTTTCTCAATCTATCAGATTTCATTCAATTGTGTAATCAAACTTCACACCTCGATTCGAATCCTGACAATAAAGAGAGGGGGGGACTTTCCAACCCCCTACAGGAGTGAGGGTTTCCCATTTTTATGGACTTTTGGATGATGAATTGGAGTCAGGAGCTCTGACTAATTTATCAACCAGCATTGTAGAATTTATTCTTTTGCAGTTTAAAATTTTCAGCAATGTTGGTCTTCATGCCTTGATTTGTTTTCTTGTAAGTTACATCCTGTGAAACATTTTCCCCAATATTTTTTGATTATTTATTGTAATTGTTATAGCTATATAGATTTCCATCCTCAATTTTGTTTCTGAATTGAAGTATTGCCGAAGTTTTCTTTATAAAATTTTGTTATGATGTGCTGCCTCAGTGCTGGGCTGTCACCATTGTCAGGTTGACCCTCCTCCTGGCATCTTGTCTCTGACGTTGTTGTAAGCGAACAACAATCTCCAAATGTATATTCAAGCCAGACAATCAATCCAAAATGAGGAAAACTGTATCCATCAACCTTTCTTTTATTAATTACTATAATGTATACAAACAAAAGCAACTTACAAAAAAATGTTAATGTAAAAGCAAAAATGGTCCTTCCATTAAAAACACAAGACATAAGTAACAAACAATGGTTGACAAAAGTTTGATTCACTCCATTTACTAAAAATGTATCTTTGGCCAGCAAACATCCACTATCCGGAGTCTTCAAGTAACAGACAACCACAATTCACCAGCACAGGAAGGACAGTGGAGACCTCTTTTGGTCTTTTTGTACCTTATCTGATTTACATAACTTTAGATTAACAATAATGAAATAGTAACATTATCAGAAAAGATTATTATTTTTTTATTAATTTAACATTAGTAATTATTTATCTGCTATCATAAACTTTACAAATGGTAAGAGAGAAGAACATTAACACTTAAATGTCCAAGATGCACCTGTGACAAGACACACAAATTTTTCTCACCTCACTCAAAGGTAAAATTTCTCTACGTTCTTTCCTTGTTTCATTTCAATAATGTATAATATTAATTCAAATTTGTTTTCTGTTTGGTTCCTCACAATGTAAATACCATTTATAATTGTTGTTTTTAACCTATAATTTGTAACTGTTTTTTAAAATTGGTTTAAATCATGCTTCATTTTTATTTTAATAGGGAAATACCTCATCAGTTTGCCTTTAAGTTTTGGGGAAATACAAAATGCATATTTGCCCAAACCCTTTTAAACTTATGAATTAGTTCTTGATCTTTAATCCAGTCTTGATTCCAAATAATTATTCAAGGTCCAAAAAGATTGGAAATCCTCTCTCTGAGATTTCAGACGTTACTAACTTTGGAACAGTCTTCCATCATTTTACTCCATTTAGAATTTAGATGAAAAATGACATTTTTCATTTTTGCTTTTTAAGTTCTAGTTGTTTTTTTCAACAGTATAAAAATTTTATTATTATTTAGTGCAAAACTATCCGTTTTCATTACACGATAAAGTACGATTAGCTGTATTTAGCGTTGAAGCTTCGCGTGGTTTAGGACGAAAAGGGAGGAATTAGTCACGTAACGTATCACTATCCAATAAGCAGCCGTAAATAGCGGCAACAGCCGGGGAAAAGGAATGCAATACTTTATCCAGAGCTTTAATAAGGGCCGCCATCTAATGATCCTGTGATGAGTATGTCAGTAATCCGAATGTAATAAATAAGAATAAATATAATAATCTGTTATTATAAATAAAATTCGTTGTTTATCGTTGCCATAACTAAATTATTATTTAAAATATTTAGGTGTGCCGCCAAATTTTAAAATATTAAAATGTTCTTCAACAGAAAAAAGGTTGAGAACCAGTGTTAATGGTTGAATTCTTTCCTGTTCCAGATTGCCATGCGGAGGAAATGGTCAGCCTAGTCAAGAACCAAATTTTAAAATATTAAAATGTTCTTCAACAGAAAAAAGGTTGAGAACCAGTGTTAATAGTTGAATTCTTTCTTGTTCCAGATTGCCATGCGGAGGAAATGGTCAGCCTAGTCAAGAACCGCGTGACCAATTTGATTATGTGCAACTGTGCAATTCTATTTATTGAATAGAATTATATATTAACGAAATAAAAATTAATATAATTTATTTTAAAACAACAGTAGTTCTTTTGTTGTCTTCAAAATAAAAAATGGTCATTTCATTAAATATTTTATTGAAATTGATCAAAATTGATAACAAAACAAGTTGTGTCTACATCGGTTAGGTTAGGTTAGTTTTGTTAAGCCGCCATATGCTCATGGGATATTTTCTATCTGTGGCGACCACTTAGAGAGCCCATCACAAGATGGCCAACACCCATGATGGGGTCAACTAGATGGTTGAAAGATGGGGTTCAACAGGCCGGGCCTGGCCTGTGTGTGGGGACCTGGATCTTCCAGGATGGTAAGCCACAGCTTTACCATGCGGCCGACATGTCTATATCGGCTTCAGGTTTTTTTTTGTCAACAGACGCCTGTTTCCATTCAATAAGAATACTAATTAACGGGGCGAAACAAGCCTTTCTATCGGCTGCCTGCTCTGCGGAAAGCCAGCCAGATTGTGGAGCACGACGATTATATATTTATTTATATATATTTTTACGTGTTATAGATAAAATTATTGAGTTGAGAAGCATTATAGTTTTTTATTTTGAAAAATAAAATGCAGTAATATAGTTTTATTCACTTTACGTTATTGTAAAGTCCAAGAAAATATAAAAGTTTTCGTTGATGTGTGGTGAGTAGAAGTCATAATTTGGCCATAGTCGTCGACGTTTGCGATTTTACAGAACGTGTGGCCTAGATTCTAGAAAATTCAACTGAAAATACTTCCCGTTGACTAAATTGAAGGAACTATTATAGTCTGTACTTTTTCAATCCAACGTGAGATTTAGAAAAGAATATTATCTATTTCTCTTATGATAGTGTAGAATAGTTCGACTAATACAGATGATGAGTAGTTCGATTCTAAATGTCACGATTTGTAACTGTCGCGACCAGGTGTGCATAAAGTGACACTTTTATGAACTGCAATAATCCCAGATGTATTAAAAGTAAGAATGTGCCATGAATTTATACATGTTTATTATCCCAACTTTAAATCCTGTACTAGAATAATGTTAATAGATTAAATATTTTGTGCATCCATTTTTATATTATATAGTTTTATATAACTTTAAAATATATTTACAGTCGTAAAAAATTTTAAAGATTGTTTTTTCTTAATATTATTGTGGTAATGTTAATCGAAAAATATGCGGTGATACTTTTACGCAGATTGCTAAATTTTCTGTTAGAATTTTTACAGCTTAAAAAAAAGTGTACAGGAAGAAATTCTATTTATTTTCTTCAATTTTGTTCTCGAGAAATGTTTGGAATTAAGACGATTTGGGTCATGGAGCCATTCTTTTCTAATGCGGTGTATCTGTAATAGTTACAAAGCGGTTTCTGGAAGAATTCTAATCTTGTTATTTCTGAAAGCTTTTCGTGTCAGGTAACTTATTTACCTCGCTAATTATTACTCCAAGAGCGGTAGTACGGAATAAGGGGGAAATGGAATAAGTATAAACTTTGGAAACTATGAACACAATTATTTTTTTTTCCAAATTATTTTAACAGCATGAGTTTCTGTTTTGAGTAACTTCATAATCAAATTATTCGGAACGTTCGAAAAAAATCATTTACGCAAGTTTTTTACAATTGCAATAGTTGGTAATGATATTTTTTATTATTTATAGTATAAAGCAAGTCGAATAAAATGCAAAATATTACACGCTTAATACATATATTTTCTCTTAAATTATTAAATATTTCACAAACATTTGTAAACAACCTTTAAATGTTTAAGTAGTATCATAGAGAAAAATAGTTATTATTATGACTTACATAGAAACAACTGACTTGCATCAATAATTTAATTTTGTGGGAATTTATGGCATGTAAACTGAAGTATCGACATAAAAATACATTATTTTAATTTTAATTTATTTTATAGATACACTATTGAAAATGCATCAGTAGTTGAAATTTATTTATTTTAAAAAATATTTATTTAAATTATTCAAATTCCTTTGTGTAAAAAATATTTTAAAATTTTGATAAGTGCATTATTGTATTTTATGATTAACATTTTAAAATTATTTTATTTTATTATTATTATTCTTTGTAAACATATTTAATTTTAATATAAGAATATTATTTTTTAAAAAAACGGAGCGAAGTAAGAAAGTAAACATAATCCATTATAATTACTTATTTCATTTTAAATTCCCTGTGGAAAGAAGGATTTCCGTCTTTATTACATCTAAAGAGTTAAAAGTCATTCCTAAAAATTAATAAGTCTTTCAATATTTAAAAGTTGGAAAAGATTTTTTTCCTATCTTCATCTCATAATCTACGTCACATCAAAGACACTCTTAGCAGACAATTTTGATAGTTCAAAAAACCAGAGTCTTTCGAAGAACGAAAGATGACATGTGCTTGTCAAAGTTAAATGTAACCTCGTAGAGAGACAAGAAAAAAGTTAAGAAACTCTTTGTTAACTTCAAAAACAACTCACTGTTTAATATTACTGAGTTAATCGATCAAGTCATTTACTTATGATTGAGGAAAAGATATCTGTACTCCCTTCACGTAGATTCATAAAGACAACCATTACTTTCCCAGCTAAGTTATCATTAAAGCTATTTGCAAAAGTACTTCGCGCATAGAATACGTTATTAGTTGATTTAAAAAGTAATTTATAGTCCTTTAAAGCAGTTTATTAACTGCTAATTTTTTAAAAAATAAGAAATTTTATAAAAATTATTTATTATAATTTTATGCTGGACTCATATACTAACAAATAAATCCAGAATCTTTATCATTAGACAGTCGTATAGACTTAGAATCATTTTTCAATTGTGCTGTATATTAGTTGTTAAAATAGTGTTATAGGCAGTTCATATAACTTTTCAAACATAAAGAAATTACTTTTTTAAGTTGAAATAATAAACAGTTTTGGAAATTATGCTTTAATTCATCCTACTCATGCAAAACACTGATAATCATGGTGATTTGAAGAATTTGGATGGATAAGTACAAATACGGTACATTTACTGTTTAAATATTAAACAAAAATATCACTTCTATAAATTTGTTATTAAAAAATAATAGTTAAGTATCGCTCCCAGACAGGAGTATCCAAACTGATGGTAGAGTATACTTTAATCTGTTTTGTTGACTTTAAACCACCAGCTCCACTTACTAGGAATCGTTTCCAGTTCCATAAAATTTATCACATAGCCCTGTTTCTTTTTGAGGATTTTAAACACCTCAATCATATTCCTGTTCTAGTTCTTATCAGTGGGCCAAATAAGTCTCGCATTTCCCCAATGCACTTCTATGTCGTGCTGCAGCGATCTCTAGCTAAGTGCTGTCGAAAGCTTTCCATATTTGAGGTCCGTTTTATATTCCTTAATCCTTGTTTCTAAATTTCTCTCAGTATATCCAATATAAAACTCTTCCCTATCTAATGAGTGATTTTTCAAAGGAATCTCATAGACTCTGCTCCTGTCCTTATCCTCATAATGGTCTTTATCATTCCTAATCATCTTGAAAACAGTCAGGTTCCTTTTGAAACTTACAGTACAATTGGTTACCCCACCGATGTTTTTGACAAACTTCTCTACTCACAAGGCTTGGTCAATACTCCTAAAGGCATCCAATTTAATTATCCATGTTTTCTCCTTCTTATACAAACACCTCTCTACTTGTCAAGTAATATTCTTAGAAAGTTTTTGCCATATCCATGTTCTCGGCTGATTTCCACAACTGTACTAACTCCTCCATTCAGTCCATCAATCCAGAACAGTGAGTGTATGTCCTCCTAAAGAGGCCGGAAAAGCAGCTCTGTTGTGGGAAAGTCTATCCTCCAAAGTCATAGGTATGTACAATGGAGCACTACTAGGTTTTCTATACACCATAGTCCTATAGTCACCATCCGTAACAGCGACCTTTAAGTTGAGGAAGTGTACATCAGTTTTACTCTCCTGCTCTTTCTTAACTGTAAGGCCAAACTACTACTTGACAGAGAAGTAACTATTTCTTCCACCTTACATTCATTTTCCCATATGATTGAGATATCATATACATACCTCAGATATAATTTTAAAAGCAGGTTAAAAAGCTGGATAGCAGTCCGATCTTGCTGTCT
This sequence comes from Olivierus martensii, assembly GCA_000484575.1. NCBI lineage: Eukaryota > Metazoa > Arthropoda > Arachnida > Scorpiones > Buthidae > Olivierus > Olivierus martensii. The sequence goes on along the minus strand of AYEL01050907.1, from coordinate 20,950 downwards.
AATCATCAACTCAGTCAGTACATCTGCCATCGGACTACCAATTGGAATTCCCTTGACTTGTTGGTAAAACTTTTGATCAAACTTAACGCAGGAATTATGACAGACTAGGTCACAGAGTTCTCTCAGACATTCTACCAGTCCATCATGCTGTTCCACTTCCTACAGACCATTATACAGTAGATGATAAAGCTCGATACAAGCTGGTTCAATCCTAATGGACGGAAAGAGATTCAAAAATCAAAGGTCATAAGTGTTTCTTCCGGGAACGGGCCTTTCTCCAAAAGTTTATCAAGAAACTCCTCTGTTGAGTTAATCGAGTACTCATAGTCCTTTAGTCTCAATCTACATCACTTTACTAGTTTTTTCTCAACCAAATACAGAGTGGGTCTGAACTCCTCAACAACTGGCCTAATTTTTGTCGGCTTCTTATGAATTTTAGCATAACTAAACAGGCATGGGCACACAGGCACTGTCACATTCAAGTTCCTCAAGAACGTCAGTAGTGCTTTGCCCTTCAGAAGCCTATCTACCTGGAGCAAACCTTATTAGTGGGGTCACTTTTTCAACTCCTCTGAGTCTGTCTCTTTGAAAAATGACCCCACTAATAAAGTTCTGAAGAAAATACTTCGAGATAACTATTGAAATTGCATCGGTTTAATGCCAAAAGTGCACAGAAAAAATTTTTTTCACATATCAAGGGTTTCAAAATAGGGAGGTTCAAGATGACAAAAGTTACACTGTATTTGGTGGGTTGGTGCAATAAACCATCTGCAGTCCCAATATACATAAACAGCTCTAATATTCTTTATAAAAAAGTAAAGAATATTAGAGCTGTTTATGTATGAGATGAGACTTTTTTGTATATATTAGGATTTTTTTATATAAATTTGAAAATTTATAAAAAATACAGTTAAAAATTATACAAATGAAATAGGAATAAGATAATGATTTCAAATATTAATAAAAATATCAATATTTCTTAGAACTTATGTAGTTTTTTATTACAGTAAGACCCATTTAACGCAAGGAACCAAAGAAACCAAGCGCTAAAAAAAAACTGCATTAAACAAGGTTATCTTAATACGTAAATAATGGGAATAGGTGAAATAGGACAGTGAATAAAAAAATATATGTACCTTTTTTTATTTTGTAACATGTATTATAACTATTATATTACATTAATTATAAACATTTTTATTGCTGATATCGATTTGAATTCATAAATCATTCATGAAAATAAATACTCAAATAAATAATTTGTTTGTGATGAGGAAGGTTCTTCCTGATTTGATACTTTTTGTTTTTTCGTTAAGAATCATCTAATAAAAAATCATTTGCCTTCTCCTCTTTCATTCAGCAAGCAACTGTCGATAGTGAGACATCGCATCCATGACACTTCAATCTTGCCTTTGCATTTCTGTCAAAATTTGGATCATTTTGTATAAAGTGATCCATAATTTCCATAATAGTGGCTAAACTTTAACTGTAAAATAACGTTGATGAACAATCATAAATATGAATGACTACTCATGACTACAGCAAACTTTCATATGTACTGCACTGAACTGATATCAAATGCATTATGAGACGGCATAGGAGTATCAAAGCAACAAATTAATGCAATTTCGGATTTTTGTGAGTATAACAGTTTGAAAAGCCACCCCAAAGTGAATCAATAAAAAATATAGAATTTGAAAAAAACCATGTTATATAGAAAAAGCATTAAATGGAGCAGTGTTAAGCAGTGTCTTACTGTATTATACAATATAACTTCATTCAACAAAGTTATGTAATGTTTGGTTTTTTATGGATTTTTCTGAAAATTTGATCAGAATTACTTCACAATTATTAAAATAATTATTTTGTTGGATGACTAAATTACATTATAAAAAATTTTTTCAATCACATATACGGACAATAATTTCTCAAAAAAATAAAATTGGTAAAAAATATTCAATTGTTAGAAAGAGAAAAATAAATAAATAAATGATAAAAATTTCAAGATTTTGATGAAAGTTAACTATGATAATTTTAATTTTTTTCATATTAATTAGGATTCATTTTAATTAATTGATGACATGTAAATTCAGATGGAAATTAAAATTATAGATTGTAAAAGAATTAAATAAGCTGTTATTATTAACTTTATTGCTTTATTATTATTTAAATAAAGTTAATTGCTAAAATTTTTATAAGTGTTTGGATTTAATAAATTATTTATTATTATTTAAATTTACTTGTTTTTGGAATTATTCAATTTACTAGTTTATAAGTGTAAGTGTATTTAACTTTTTTGTTTTTATTTATAATATTTGTTCATTAGTTTAAAAAGAAAGAAGTTCCAGTTAATGTTGAGCAAAAAGGTCGTTGCATAAGCATGTAGTGCAAAACTGAGAAAAATAGAAATCAGCCATAAATTATAAAAATATACTACTTACACACAATTTTATCAACTGGATCATAATCATCAAATTCAAGAAAAGCAAAACCCCGCTTTCTTCCTGTCTCTTTTTCTGTGACAATAGTAGCACTAAGAAGATTTCCAAACTGACTGAAATATTCTTTTAAATCTTCTTCTTCTATTTCTTCTTTCAAACCTCCAACAAAAACTTTTTTTACTGTTGCTTGTGCTTCTGGTTTTCCAGCTTCCTGAAAAATTTTTATGTTTTAAGTATTCTTAAATGACAAAAAATGAATTTTGATTATACAGTATAACCTGTTAAAATGACCACCCGGCTTAAGGGACGAAATTTCAAAAGCTGGTTTGTTTCACATAGGATGTAATGCTATTTTTGTTCTGTATACTGACCACCTGTCTAATGTTTATATTGACTACTCACATGGTTTTAAGAAATTTTAACCTGCTAAAGTGACCAAGAAGATTAATTTCATGGAGTAATTACTGTATTTTCGTAATAATTTTTCCATTAGATAAATTCTAGGGATTAATATTCCATTAGAATTTTTTGTTATGATAAAATACCCTGTTAAACCAGTATATTAAAAAGTAAATATTGTAATACTACTGTATATGTACCTTTATATATCATTTTAATTTAGATTTGACTATGTTAAATGCAGATAAGCAGATTAGTATAAATTGTAGTACAGTATATGCTTGCTTTAAGACTTTGTCAGAAAGTGATATATACTATACTACAAGTCATTATTGCTTTATTACAAGTTGATGATTTTAATTAATATAAATTTGCAATTTGGATTACTCTGTTCACAGTTCATTCACTGCAGTACCTCCTATTCAGTCAAAACTCAAAAAGCTCAGTTACAACAAAAATTGGAACTAATTAATTTTTCTTGGAACACAGTACACAAAGAATAACTGCTGAGAAGTTTGGAGTCAACAAGACTTGTCCACAACATTTATAAGTGAAAAGCTAAGTACCTCGAGTGCTATGAAGTGCAAATGAAAATGGGAGTTTATTTTAACATGAAATTTTCATTAGTATGTGTAATTTTTCTTTTTAGCATTCATTATGCTATAATTTAAGAAACTGTGGGAGTCAATCATAAATCAGCAATTCTAAGGGGATGCATGCAATCCAAATGATCCTACGGTGCCACCATCTGTTGGATTAATAATTATTATCTAAAACAGTTATGCTATCATTATATACTTTGATGAAGATTTCAGATTTAAAACAGTTATGCTATTATCATATACTCTTCACTTTACCGTAGAACTTTCGGCTTTAGTAAGCCATCTTCAGTGGTTGATTTTAACAAAAAGAATAAACCATTAGAATACAATTTAAAATTTGAAAAATATAAACAATAAGTACAGAATAAAAAATAATAATAAATAAAACAAAATAAATACAAAAAATACATTATATTAAATAAATTAATTTCATTCTTTCTCTATAGTGTATTTATACACACTTGTATATATCAGACTTCTAAGCGTCCTAAATTAATGTCTAACTGATGAAACAAAATCAGAAATCAGAACTTATAGCTAAAAGTGCCGATTAAGTGTTAGAAGTAAAATGAACAAATGATGTTAGAACTTACACTAATAATTTGAAGAAAATCTCAAACAAGTTAGATAATAACAAAATATAAATTTATTAGACTCAAAAACACTTACAAAAGTGTTAATTAAAGCTTTATTTAAACGAAATAAAGCACAATGAAATAAACAACAAAACTTATTTAATCCAATTCAAAATCTCAATAATCAATTATTCACAACGAAAAAGAACCTTAAATACTACTTAACTTCTAATACCTCCACGTCCGATACAAACTTCAAACAATAGTCGATCTCTACAAGAACTCCAAAGTCACTTAACCAACCTTACGTTGATACAACACCTCTCGTTACCAAACAACACCTCAAATGCTTGTCGATTGCGTCGTCCTTTTATACAGTACTCGCACTCGCTCATTTACATACTTATACGTAACAAGTTCAAAGTTATTAGTTTACAGAGTGGTTCATTTATGTCATTATCTTTACAATTAATTTATGTATCGAACAAAATACCGATACGGATCATTCTTATTTTCTCATATCAGTTCAGTGGCAAGTATTATGTAGATAAGACATCATTAACCGGGATAGCTCTTCCGGGTACGGGTTCCGATCCCGTATCACGTGATTGCTAACGACGGAGGCGGAGAACGTGGGAAGTAAGTTAACTTTTAAACTAAAATATAATACGTTAGCATATAAGAAAATAACGATAAATAAATAATAGAGTGCATAATAAAATAAAAATAGGACAGGTCCAAGTTAACTTCCTCACACTAAGACATCACTGCTACTGTGAAAAACTGCTGTAAGAGTTAGAAACCAGAAATTTTTGATTTTGTTTATGTAAACATCATAAATATGCCTATATCATATTTGACATGGGCATCATAAGTATACCTAGAACTGCCATATTCAACCTGCAACTTGCCCAGGTTTTACATGCAGCGCAAAATGCACAGTCATGAATTTAAATTTTTAAAATCTTGAAATTAACAGCTACACAGACACAGATGACACTTATCTGCCTCCTCACTTTGCAACAAACATTTGCTATGCCTTAACAAATACAGTACTATTTTATAACTTATATATCGGTTATGATTAAAATGAGCTTGACAATGATGGACAATGGTGTCTTTTAGCCTTTTTATGTGACGACAGAAAAACTTTGTGATGCTAATATTAGTTTACAAGGCAAAAATAAAATTATTTCACAAATGGCAAATAAAGTATTTGCATATGAAGAGAAAATAAGTATTTATTATGAAGAGATACAAAACCAAATACCACATCATTTCCCAACTTTAAAGCTAGGTTGACACGATCAGAGCACACTCAGACCGAATTCATTTGGAGATGAACTCTCTTGGACCGAGTTTTAAGTTTGTTTACATGTTCCGAGTGCACTCGGTCTGTAGTCTGAGATGAAATGGCAGATCTCGTGCTTGGAGGAATAGACAGTCGCATTAATAATAAATAGAATAGATGAAAAAAGAGGAAGTTATGGGCTTGAGAATGGATTCTCAGGTGTGGGCAATTAGGTGCTTCTTCCAATTTTCTGCGCAAGTGGAAAATGAAGATAAAAATACATTTAAAAACCATCCACGATTAACCACTATTTAGTTTGATGAACTTTTAAGATGCGTTAAATCTAAAATTCAAAAATTTCTGCCATCTTAAACTTCCAATTGACTACCACTCAGTCCGAGTATTTTGATTGCTATATGAGTTTACTCGGATGAAACAGTCCAAGTAGTGTCCAAGTGGATATCCGCACATCAGCCGAGTGAACTCAGTCTGAGTATGCTCTGATCATGTCAACCTAGCTTAACACTCCTTACAGTCTTCATGCTAAATATATTTATGTATATCGAAATCCTTGGGATAATTACATATCGGGTTTTAATCATTACAGACAAGTATAAAAAATTATAGTGATGCAAGTTTTGAAGAGTATTTTCAGAGTTTCATGCAAGGGGAAGTTTCTCAAGGTGATTATTTCAATCACTTATTATCTTGGTACAATCAACAAAATAAGCCAAACATACTTTTCCTAACATATGAGAGAATAAAATTTGATCCCAAAAATGCAATTTTGAATATTGCAAAATTTTTAGGCCAAACTTATTATGAAAAATTAATGAACAATAATTAATTGTTCGAGACAATTCTGATTTGATCACATGAAAAACTGTTCTCTATTTTTCATAAAGTCTTTTTATAGTGGTGTATCAAAAAACCAACGAAAAGCTTAATTTCTTTAGCAAAGGAGTGATAGGTCAATGGAAATATTATTTCACTGAAGAAGAGATGATGAAAATGAAAGTCAAATTCCAACGAAAGTTTCAAAGAACAGAAATTTTTCTTCTTGTAATGGTTTTGATATACCTAATTTGGAAATGAAATATTGAAATTTTAATAAAGATATAATTTTTATATCTTTCAATGTCAAAATTTTAAACTTTGTGTAATAATTGATAATCCATTAAAACACAACTTAAAATGGATTAAGACATTAAGGGGTTAACAAAAGCTAAGTAAAATAATATTGACTTTTCGCCAGAAACCTATACCATCATTTCAAATTATTTAACTGCCTTATCAAAAGAATTTAAAAGCAGATTTCAAGATTTAAGAAATATTCAGAATTGTTTCTTACATATAGAAAAATCCTGGCACTTAGAAATAGGACCTCTTACACAACTAACTGCATTTGGATAAGATTATGTTATTTGAAGAATTCATTGAATTTAAAAAATAAAATGAATTTGAAAGTTATTTTTAAAGAAAAAGAGAGGGAAAGGAGTATATCAAATTTTGAAAATTGGTGCCAGAAAAAATCATAAGACTACAAAAATGTGCACAAATTTTGATAGATGTTGTTTGCATTGACATATCTTTGTGAATTGTCCTATTTGAAAATTAAATATGCGAAGAATATATATAGAAACAGTGTTACTAATTCACATCTTGATGATATATTAAGAATAAGTGCATGTACACTTATAAACCTGTATTGAATTAATAACAATAAATTTTAAACAAAATTTAATCAATCTCATTTTTATAAATATGATTATTATTATTAATAATAGCTTTTGCCTAATTGTAACTACTATATTTTTACACAGACAATAGGCAAATTTTTTGTTATATGAATACATTTTTTTTTTTAAATTTATTGTTATTAATTCAATACAATTATAAACATGGTTTAATAACTATTGATCCTATTACACATTATAACATATTTTTAGTTTCACAATTTGATGATTTAAATATAATAATCTCATAAAACCATTCATATGATATATTTGGAAATACTTTCTACATAAAACACTATAAAATTAAAATGCATGAAAAAGCAATTGAATAGACCAAAATTTATTTATTAGAAAAAATATATTTAATTAAAATGAATAATTGTTTTTCTTAACCTATTTTTGTATATAAAGGAATATCATAAAAGCTCATGTTTTGTTTAATGTTTACATAAAATTTTATTGAATTTTTGAACAAATTAATACTATAAATTTGATATCACACATTTATAATATAATTATAAGCTCGGATCATAATTTATGAATAAGTAATGCTCTTAACAAAATAAATTCATTGTTGAATTTGGTTAGATATTTTATAAATCACAATGCAGTTAATGATGAATTTAAATTATTAATTTTATTAGGTTGATCATTTATATAATTATTTTGTTAGAGTATGCTTACAATTTTTATAAAACAAGATATAAGTAAATGTTGGAAGAGAAAGGAAATTAAATAATTGTTTTGTTTAGGGAAAAATGTAAAAAGATTAATGAATTACATATTTCAAAAATAGTGATAACTATTTAGAATGTACTGAAAAATCAAGAGCGATTTTAGAAAACATCAGTTAAGTTAAGGCTAACATTGCTAAATTTACACCAAAAGAAACAAACAATTAAAAAACAAAATGTAATGTTAAGACTGATCACATACCAATTAGACAAAAACTGGATAAGAGATGTTGAGATCAGATAAACAAAAAGAAAAAACAGATGTAAACACCACTAAATCTCATGACTAATCAGTTTATGTTTACTAGTTAATTACTATGGAATGTATTTTCACTAAATGCAACTAATTCTATCCTATTTTGCCCTGACTAACTAGTATGTAGTCAGACTTTGTCACAAGCAAGATAAAATATTACTATTAATTCAATGTAGATTGGTACTGGTTTGTAGACTACTACTATGAGATGCAATGCTCTAAGCCAAAGATAATGGAGTTTCTCCTAAATCAACACCAGTCTGCATTGAATTATCAAGAAAGAAAAATGTTTTTAAAAGTATAGCATTAATATGCCATAGCAATATACTGTAGTTCATAGGTCAGGGATGGCAAACCTGTGACATATTGGCAAATTTTTTGAGCATGCAAAAATGGAGTTGATATATTGTTTTTAATTAAATTAAACATTCTAACTGGCATGTAAAGGATAGCTTTTTACAAAAATTTAGACAATTTTGGCAAATACTCTGAAAAAGGTTTGCCATCCTTTGTCATAGGCCATATTCTAACCAAAGACTATGCAGTAATAGCCATTCCAAATTATGACATTTCTTATGAAGTGAAGAAACTATCATGTACAAAGATATACCTTGTTCCCTGAGGCAAAGTTGTAATTTGGATCTAATCCCTGATAGAGAAAAATTGTTGGTCTGCCACTTCAGACAGTTTGAGAACTGTTACAAAATATCTAATTCCATTTACTATTAAGGAATTAATTAAGTGAAGCATTCCTTACTTTTAGCACATTATGTCAAATTTATTTGCATAAATTATTACTTAATTTTTATAATAAAGTTAAAAACATTATTTATTATGTATATAGCCTACCTGTAAAACAGAAAATTCAATATAACTAATAATAATATGATGCATATATTATTATTATTATTATTATTATTATTAGTTATATTGAATTTTCTGTTTTACAGGTAGACTATACAGTGGGTGATCGGTTAACGAACAGTTCGGATAACGAACAATTTTTTGAAAGATTTTTATGTTCGGTTAATGAACACTTCACAGAACAAACTGTGAGACCTGCAGACTGACCAAATGAAGATCAACCGGATGACTGCGTGGTAAAGCTGTGGCTTACCATACTGGAGGATCCGGGGGTCCATCAACCGGATGACTGCGTGGTAAAGCTGTGGCTTACCATACTGGAGGATCCAGGGGTCCAACTCCTCCAATATTTAGGAGGGATCTGGGTCCGGACCATTGAAACCCATCCTTCAATCTTCCGGTTGACCCCATCATGGGTGTTGGTTAGCCTGTGATGATGGCGGCTCTATAAGTGGCCGCCGCCAGATAAAAATATTCCATGAGGCTAGTTTGGCTTAACTAACCTAACAGAATGACAGGCTTAGGCATTGCGCGCTCGTGGACTTATGGGTAAGGATGGAAGAAAAGTAGTTTTCCCGATTAAAATGAACAAAGAGACAACATAAAACAAATCAAAGATTTATTAAAGAAGGTTAGAGAGAGATTTTACAATTTTTTGGTGTTAGAATGGCACCCATACCAAGTTAAGATCAACAAGATTGGAGATCTCTACCACAACGATGCTATTAATGACTTCTGAAAAATCCTAAAGGAAAGAGAGAAAAGCAATCGATATTGGACAGATTCTTTATCGGAAAATAAATATAATAGATGAAAATGCAAGAATATTATGTATATATTATTGTTATTACATATAAATAAACATAAATAAAAAATTATATAATTTCTTACTATGTTTTTTTGGCTCTCTGGAACGAATTAATCAAATTCCCATTAAAACCTATGGTAAATCGATAATCAGTTAACAAACATTTTCTTGGAATGGATTATGTTCGTTAACCGATCACCCACTGCATATATAACAAATAATATGATGCATATATTATTATCAGACAATAATTTTTACATTGTACAGTAACTTTTGTATTGACAGTTAATTAAAGTTACAAAACTATTGTTGTAATATTATTATGTCAAACTGAAATACGGCCCATATACTAAGCTATGAAAATGATTTTTTAAATATTTCTCTCTCAAAAGTTTTTACATATCACAAAGTTGGAGAGATTCTGTATTTAATTTACTCTAATAATATATTAAAAATAACATAATATTATCAATATTATTGATGCTGATAATTTTGGAACAAAACTGAAATAAATCTGTAAGCATATCATGAAAATAAATTATAGTTATTTACAGATTCATTTAAAAATATTTTTCTCTTTAATAATTATATAAAAATATTTTTATCTTATTGCTCTTGATAAAGTTCATTTAATATTTTTATTAAGATTTACTGAACTGATCATAGTAAATACAAAACATTCTCTAAATTTTACAATTTAATATTTCAATATTAATATATATCAATTAATTGATATTTTTTTAATTACTTTTTGTAATTTTGTTTGATACAATTAATATTACTTTATTTAAAGATTTTAATTTGTAACCTGTTTTAAATCTCAATGTATTCAGTCATGTAACCAATCATCCATATATAAAGATTCACAAGACATACAATGTTATAATCATGAGAAAGATAAAATACTGCTAAATAATTTCAATATAAAAATATTTTGTATTACAGTTTTATGTAATATTATATTAATTAATATTAATTTAAATTAATAATGATGAATATAGGTGCTCTTTATGTTACAAATTTAATTTGTAAGTCAAAAATACAGTATCACCAAATATACTGTAAACAATTTTGTCGTTTTTAATTACATCGCGATTTGTCCGGATTTACCTGCACGACCCTGTAGACAAAAAACCAAATAAGAAAACTGAAAAAGAAACCACAGGAAAAACTAAGCTCAACACTATCTCTTATTGACAGAAAAATATATTCTGAACCAATAAATGTAAAAAAAACTTAAGATTATGGCTGTTATTTTGGAAGGAGAGTCATCTTACACTTTAGAAATTATTTCTTGAGAAAGAGTCAAATATTATTGCAATAAATCAAAAAATTATTAATATCTAAATATATAATTTAATGCAAATAATTGCTTAAAAATAATATCTAATATAAATTTAAGCATTTTTTTATGAGAATATGTCAATAATTTTGCCAAGAAAATTTGCATAGCATTACTGATTTACTAAATAAACAATTTTACATTGAAATATGGACAAAAATATATCATTTATTGCTTGTTTTTTTAGGAAGGACACAGCTATCAGAGAGAAATGATAATTTCATTGGATGCCTAAACAATAGTACATTTTGGCATAATATATGCAACAAATACTTCTTTAAATAAATAAATAATAATAATTATATAGGTAAAAAGGAACACAGAAACTGTTTAAACAGGAAAAATTCAGATTTCTTTGACAAAAAATAAGAGAGGTATGAAGTTTTAAAAATTTCTGAATATCAATTAATTACACTGCTGGCCTGACACTGCAGGCAGTACTTGAAATGGGCAGCAATGTGAAAGGGTTAAGTATACTTAGAACATATCAGAAGTAATTATTATACAGTAATACCCTGACTTACACGAACTCGGAGTTATGCAGTTTTTGATTTTTTGTTTGGCAACACTGCTGCAAGCTATCTTGCTGTGATATGCAATGGATGCATTTTGGAAAAAATCTACATGCATGATTACGATTCTACGATTGATGAAAGTTATTGTTTCTAAACCTTTAAAAACTATGTCGTCCAAATGAAGTAAATCTGATTCTCCTGCATCTAGTAAGAAAAGGAAAACAATATCTTTGGAATGTAATCTTAACACTATCAAGGATTTTGATAACAATGAAAATTTGTGAATTGGCAAAGAAGTTTGAGCTACCAGTGTGAGGAAGTTAACTTGGACCTGTCCTATTTTTTATTTTATTATGCACTCTATTATTTATTTATCGTTATTTTCCTATATGCTAATGTATTATATTTTAGTTTAAAAGTTAACTTACTTCCACGCTCTCCATCGTAGCTGGCAATCACGTGATACGGAATCGGAACCCTTATCCAGAAGAGCTATCCCGGTTAATGGTGTCCTCTTATCTACATAATACTTACCACTGAACTGATATGTGTAAATAAGAATGATCCGTATCGGTATTTTTGTTCGATATATAAATTAATTGTAAAGATAATGACATGAATGAATTACTCTGTAAACTGATAACTTTAAACTTGTTACGTGTAAGTATGCAAATGAGCGAAGTACGGGATTGTAAGTCACCCGTATAAAAGACCGACGCAGTCGACAAGCCGATAGAGGTGCTGAATTTCCAGACGTAGAATTGGCGAAAAGTGACATTTGAGTTTCTTGTAAGGATCGACTATTATTTGAAGTTTGTATCGGAGGTGGAGGTAGTAGAATTTAAATAGTATTTAAGGTTCTTTTCTTTGTGAATAATTGTTTGTTGAGATTTGAGTTAGATTAAACAAGTTTTGTTGATTAATTGATTGTTGCTTTATTATAGTTTCAATAAAGCATTTATTAACATTTTGTAAGTGTTTTTGAGTCTAATAAATTTATATTTTCTTATTATCTAACTTTTTTGAGTATTCTCTTCAATTTATTAGTGTAAGTTCTAACATCGTTTTTTGTTCTTTTTACTGCTAACACTTAATCGGTACTTTCAGTGTAAGTTCCGATATTTAGTTTCGTTTCGTCAGTTAGACGTTACGTTGTTGTTAGATTGTTTTATAATTACTTAGTATTAAGTTAGAACTTAGAAAAAGACCTGAGCTCAGGCCGAATTCTGGAATTTGCAGAGTCGCTAGCCGTTAAGTTTAGCTTATAATTGGAATTATTGCATTCATTCTAAACTGCGACTTTGCACCAGAATTCACAGTAAGCACAATGATAAAAGATAATGAAAGAATTCTTGATGCAGTGAAAAATGCTCAATCCTTGAACTCAAGCATAATTCATAAAGGTCATGGTATTATTGCTGAGATAGAAAAAATGATGAAATTATGGTGTGATAATTAAGTAAAAGTGAATAATTTTTTACACAACTCATTTATTTTTTTAATATTTTGTATTAATATATATAAATAACTGCAATTTTATTAAATATTTTTCTTCTAGTGTTTTTGTTAGTCCTTGGTCCCAATTAAACCAAATTTATATATATTTATGTGCAAAGTTGTACCCCGACTTACGCGATTTTCGTCAGTCCCACTATTGCATAACTTTGGGGTATTACTTAATATGAATCTTAACAATTTCATTGATATAACCACATCTGATATATGGAAAGCATACTCTTTTGTGTCTGATTCTTGTAGTTTTGTGTTTTTTATTAAGATAATATATAGCAGTGGTGTTCAACCTGTTGACTGTGGAGCGATTTTTGGTCAATCCCTTGTTTATTCCTTTTTGCTTATAAAGTTAATTCAAACTGAAAACATAATATTTTATTTATCATTATTTTGTATTATTTTTTAATTCTCTTTAAACATATTGCTATTGTTTATTTATTTTTTGTTAAAATTGTCAAATCAGCAATTTTCTTATCATTTAGAAGTATGCACATGAAAAATTTCCAATATTAACTGATACTGCACAAAAAAATTCTGTCATGTTTCAGATCATATTTGTCAGAATTTGCTTTTTCAAATATGAATGTCACAAAAAATCAATTAAGAAACCAAATTACAAATGATCATATGGATTGCGATTGGCCACTTCTTTATATCAACTTGATTATGAACATATTACAAGGTCCAAACAATACCAAATTTAATATTATCTTTTTTTTAATCATTTTCTGTAACTTAAGAATTTGTATTCTGTTGTTTTTTTTAATTCCTGTAACTTATGAATTTGTAATCAATATATTGTTTTTTCTAACTTTGGGTTTTCAAAATAAGAAATAAATATTTTATTCCAATATATTTGTTTTATTTGTTGTATTAAATAATTAAAAGTGATAAATAAATTTAATATACAAATAAAGTTTTTAGGGCTGGGAGAGTGGGTCCTCCGAAGTGAGCGAGTGTATTTAACTGCATAGTTGCACGTAATCAGATATCAGGTTAGGGGAATGTGACCTATATAAGAGAGTATATTGCCAAATAACTTAGTATAGAAAAGTAGCTTGCATAGTAAAAACAGGTTGAACACCACTGATATATATTGTCCTAGTAAACATTAGGAGTGAGAAATCCGTAAGTTTTGCACATATCTGACTTCCAATGGCACTATTCAAAATTTCTGAAACCAAACTCTTGTCGTAAGTTGAGGACTTTGTATTCTAATCCAAATGATTCTAGTAAAATAAATTAGAGTTAAACTATAATTAATAATTATGAATTGACTATTTGGTTCAGCTAAGTAAACTTATTTTCAATCTGACAGATTAAGGATTGGGATGAACTTCATTTAATCAAAATACAAGTGACATTTTATACATTTTTAATAAAGTTAATCAAAAGTTTATGAATCATACCTCCCTTGGAACAGCTCTTTTTGGTTCAACTTCTCTTCCATCAATTTTATGAGGTCTTGCAGCTTGTGCATCATCTACCATATATGCTTTTTTGTAGGTAATAAAACCAAATCCCCTTGACTTTTTTGTATTAGGATCTCTCATAACAACACAATCTACAATTTCTCCCCATTCTTCAAAATGACTTTTTAAAGATTCTTCTGTACTTCTATAATCAAGACCTCCAATAAATAACTTGCGAAATTGTTCAGGTTCTTGATCATTCTATTAAAAGAAAAATAAAAAACTTATTTTAATAAGAATTTAAATTATGTCTTATAAGTTTTTAAATGATCATAATCATAAATCATTTTAACAAATTCAGTAGATTGATAAATTATAATTTGATGCTGATTTATCAAATTAATTCAATTGTAAGGCAATTCTCTTTTTTTTCAATTTGATTTTTAGAAAAAAAAAAAAAATTTATACATATATACTAACATTAACACTAGAAACTTTAAGGCCCATTAAAGCTCCTGTTAGCTTTAACCATCAGTTATCTGTTTTATAATTGCTAAATAATTGCTAATTAGTAGTTAGTGACATTAAACTACCAATTAATAATTATCTAACAATTGTAAAACAGATAACTGATGATTAAAACTAACAGGAACTTTAATGGGACATTGTAAAATCAGACCTAAACTAAAAAAATTTGAATCATAATCAACAGAATATTTCATTTATTAGTTTCATAAAGTATATTCTAAAGCAGCCATTCTCAACCTGCAACCTGGAACACACAGTCACAAATTTAATGAAAGTGCAGAATTCTTCTCCCACATGCAAAAAAAATAAAAATTCTGATATTAAAAATTTTTTTTTAAATCTGGAAAAACTTTTCCTAGGTCCTTTCTGATACACTCATAAAATTTTTTTCACATGACACCAACCAATTGCCAACTGTTGTTATAGCATGTTGTGGCCCGCTTAATGAAGCTAACAAATGTATGTGGCCTGGGGGTAAAAAAAAATAAAGAATCGCTCTTCTAAAAGAATGAGTATTTTTAATAAATTTTTTAATATTTATTATAGTATCTTAGAAACTTTAAGAAAAACATAATTTCAAGTCCTAAAAGAAGCATAGTCAAATATAGGAGCTACCCATATTATAATCATTGCAATAAATCATTACATAAGTCAAATTTGCCTGATTAAATTAATACATAATTATGATAAAATTAAGATATTATGTATTGAATGTATAGCTTATCTAAAGCATTAAAACAACTATCACAATATAATATAAAATTACTATCAATAGTTAACTCTTGATAACGTTAACAACTCTCATTACAATAGTATCATAGTGTATACGTTTGACATTCCAAATGGTCGGTCAAAAATCAACCATTTGGAATGTCAACAGTATACACTCATCACTCCCAACCAGACTTTTTGGTTATGTAAAAAGCCATAAAACAATTCTTAAGTTACAACCAATGGTTGATAAAACATCTTCACCACTCTACAGTCTAGAAGCAACTATTGCGCACTGGGCTATACAAAACCTCGGAAATTACTACTACACGAGTAATGGCATAACAAATCTGCTAGCTCTCTACATATGTTAGGGTTCACTGTTTCTCTTGGAAAGTTATCAAATAAGAATCTATAGAGGCATAGACATGTTGGGTTGATGTCTAATGAGGGATATAAACTCTCAAAGTCATACCTGGCAATCGTTTCATTACCTTCTAGGCACACATCTTTCAACTTATTTAGGAAACCTGGCAAACACCAAAGTAGCCCAAAAAGAACTGACAAATAGCAAATGACATCACATAATTCCAGGCACATGCAGCACCAACCTGCGAAACTCAAATGTCAAATTGTGAGGCACCACTGTATATAAGTCGGTCTATTACTGATGAATCATATCTTCAAGTAATGCAAATACTTATGGAAACTTATTTCATTGCATTTTTTGTCAACAAATTAAGAAAACTAATCTGGATGTCCCAGATTATTTGGATATGTTAAAGCACAAAGAGTTGATAGCAATGTATCCTATAATTGAAAAATGGCAGTCCCTCTTATAAATTTTGAATATATTTTGGTACATTGGTAAAATAATAATAATTTAGGCACTTCTCCCTTTGTTGCTACCTCAACACAACAATTTCTTGACAGAATTAGAGAAATAATGTCTGAGCCAGGTGATATCAGGGTGGTATATGATTACAAGACGTTATACTCCTTATTATATCTATCACTCACCTGTCTGTACTTTCATGGATTCTTATTGGAAAATGTTCAAGGACCTAAGATTTCAGCACCAATATTCAGAAAAATTACAGATAGTGTATACTATGACTCATATTTCATATTCAATAATAAGCAAAATACAAAAATTTTACAAGCAAATACATAGGCTATAGGAGACCCATAGTGGGCATTTTAGTCAAATTATTACTTACTAGGAGAGTGCCAACCATGGTCCCCTCCGATTTTGCCAATTTTTATATATGTTGTAGTACTACCACCCATAATAAAGTAATACGAGGCACCTCTCAAGCATTCCCCCAAAAAAGGGGTTTAAAGTTTTCTTTGTTATTTATATACCAATTGATATTAACAATTTGACAAGTGCTGCCATATCTCAATGTGTTTGCTGTTCAATTATGTAAGAATCATTGGAAGGATGCGAATTCGAGATAGCAAGGGTTTTGATGAAAATATTTTCAAGATAAATATTGAAATTACATTATAATGATAAAAGTGTACGAAAAAAATTTTTTTTCCATATATCAAAGGTTTTGAGATAACAAGGTTACACTGTATACACTTGTGCACATTAAACAACTTTGCTCTAGGAGTTAGTGTATATTGTGCATCAAGATGGCTTCCTCTATAGCTGAAGTGTCAATGGATAATTTACTTACATTATCTATTCACTATCAGGTACACACAGTGCATGAACTGTACATAGTGCTTTAAATATACTTCATGTGGCCATAATGAATGTCTTTAAATAACCTCATATTTTGTTGCAGAAAAATTTTTGCTACAATGGCAGATTAATGTACCATGAACTATAATGATTTTATTATATTATTGTAATGCTAATATATATCTCTATTCTATCTGCTACCCACCTAAAAAAAAGGTATGCGCCCACTGCGCTATAAAAATTTTTCGTTGTGCACTTGCTTTCAAAAACGTTGGCCACTGCTGATATAGATAAACATAGTTGGGGACCACAAGTATGGAATGCTCAAAATATTGTCTATTATGGATTTTTGTATTTCCTTAATTTATGCTTGAGTGGTTATTAGTAACCTTACAATCATATTTAACAATAATTTTCAATTGAATAAAATTTTATAATGAAACTAATACAATAGTGCCTCGCAATTCAACACTAATCCATCGCCAAAGTAATGTCTAATTGCAGGACAATATTTCCCATATAAGACTATGTAAAATAGATTAATTCATTATTGGTCCCCATCTCACTCCCCTAACAGGTGAGGTGAGAGAAATACACTATATAATTTACTTCTCCCCTAATGGCTGAGGTGAGAGAGACATAATAAAGTAAATAATATAGGCTAACTTACGGGTAAGGTGAGAGAGATACACTATATTATTTACTTTATTTACTATTGTATAACACACTAAATTACAAAATACACTATTTTATACACCACACTATTGTATACCTAAATTACAAAATACACTATTTTATACACAATACACAATTTATTAGCTACCAAATTACAAAATACACTATTTTATACACAACACACAATTTATTAGCCCAATGTTGGAATGAAGTCTTCCAGCAGACACCCTAGCACCCATAATCTTCCTCTCTGTTGCAAAACATTGTCACAGTTGTCCTAGGAATGCCATACTTGAGTTATATTTTAATTGTTCTACCTTTCTGCACTTTATCTACAATTTTTGCTTTGTCTCTTTGCTCAATGAAGTGTTTTTAAATATTGTCTATTATGGATTTTTGTATTTCCTTAATTTATGCTTGAGTGGTTATTAGTAACCTTACAATCATATTTAACAATAATTTTCAATTGAATAAAATTTTATAATGAAACTAATACAATAGTGCCTCGCAATTCAACACTAATCCATCGCCAAAGTAACTCGTTTGGTCCACTGGAGTTGAGTATCTAATGGAAAATCCACATCATTGGCTGAAATGAGTTGACAGGCTGCACATAAAATATTAAAATGAACTCTTATCAAACTAAATTAATATGTTACATTGGAATTACAGCAGATACTTTAGGCTACCTTCAGTAACCCTCTTGCATTGTCTGTTTTTATTTCTTATAACTTGATTTGTAAGAGTGCTAATTGCTAGACCTATTGAGTTAGGCTATAGGATTATATTTTAATCATTAATCAGAATCCTATGCCTAAGTTTCAGTTTGGCTTAGACCACAACACTTTCCATAAAATAGCCTAAATATGGCTCCAAAAGGCAAAAATTTATCACTTAGAGTTTAGATTCATAAATTAACTAATAACACTATAGGGGCCTTTTCATAAATTTAGATAACTGATATTATTCATTACTTACTATCATTAGCCTTAAATAGTTAGAAATGATATATATAGCTCTAGCCCTAGGTAAGTAAGGACTTAAGGAGTCGGGAGTCGGTTGTTTTTTCCGACTCCGACTCTGCAACCCTGATAAATACAGATGCAGACAGCATGGTGATTTTATAACTTCTAATTTTTTTGGGAAGGAAAAACACGAGATATATAGTACTAACATTTGAAACATTTTTTGCATTAAACTTTTCCGAAAAAACAAAAATACTAAAAAATAACGCCCTAGGTAAGTAGGGACTTAAGGAGTCGGGAGTCGGTTGTTTTTTCCGACTCCGACTCTGCAACTCTGATAAATACAGATTCAGACAGCATGGTGATTTTATAACTTCTAATTTTTTTGGGAAGGAAAAACACGAGATATATAGTACTAACATTTGTTATAATTAACTGTTCCAAAAAATATGGAATTAAGCATTATAGTATCCCTTATTTTTTGTTACCGCTGTTTGTTAGTATGCGAGATTATCATTTATATTTGAAGTTTAATAAAAATGAATACTATTCATATATATTTTTAAAATTGGCTAAAGAAAGTCTTTAAAACATTGCGCCATTCAATATCATTGAAGTCCAGTGAAATGAAGAAAGTCTTTAATTTTTCTCATGCAGAATCCGAGAGTATATAATTCGAAAATAATAATAAATTAATTTTTAAAATTAAGTATTCTGTTTTGAATTAATTTTAAAATTCGAAAAAACTTCTAATCTCTGATTGATCTAATCTTCTAAACTTCTTGATTTGTTTTGAGTTATATATGAATGTTTAAGTTATAAATTGTTGTCAAATTTATGATATTGCTTTTATATGAAGATATGAAGATTTATGGCTGCTATCCATACAGTAAACACATATATATATGCACAAACACCCACAAAAGACAAATATTTATACACACACACAAACATTTTACTTTTATTATTATAGACAACTATATTAGAAGAAATTATTAATAATAAATTTAACATAAACAATTTTCAAAATATAATTTTTATGATTATTTTTCTTTTTTTTTATAATTTTTTAGGAAAATATTTTACTCTATTCTAAATATTTAAAACATTTTATTTATAAGTACTGCAATCTTTTAGATTACTAATTAAAGAAATTTTATACAGTTACTATCGATATATTAATGTTATCTGGTACTTATCAATTTTTGTATATAGCTCAAAAACAACAATAATTACTAATGTAACAGATTACGATGTAAACAAGGTGACTAATTTAAATCTACTTCTTAAAATTAAGTTGTGATAATTTAGTAATTTTTTAACTGCCTACTTTTTTTTTTTTTTTTTTTCGACTTCAATTTTTATTTCAAAAATATATCTTACACAATATTTAATTTTAAATAATATAGTATTTAGAAAATTTGGACAACTTTCTAAAGTTCATTTCACTATTTTATCTATAATACATAATTTAAGCCCCTGTCATACCGTAGTAAATCTAGGGTACATAGGCAAAGTTCACGCTTTTCGGTGAGATTGACCGTGAGTCGCGTGACCTCAAAATATCTTTCAACCGTCACGTGGTATTTCGAATAGTTGTTTTATAATTTAAAAAAGAATAATTAGTGCATTATTTTGCATAATAACACGAAACTAATTTTGCAGAATTTATTTACTAACTAAAGATTTATTTATAGTAAACAATTTTTAAGTTTTTATAACTACATTAAGTTGATTTAAATATAAATTTACGTAGAACAGAATATTATTTTTGTTCATGTTTCGCTTCTAAAAGTTGTTTAGCATAATCGTTTCCTCTTTTTTTTTTGTGAAACTTCAGATAAACAGAGTGTAAAATTAAAAAAAAAAAAAAAAAAAATAGTATAAATTAAAA